>JADRCD010216842.1:7005-20606 GCA_019843815.1 Montemys delectorum
ATGGATGGATGGATGGATGGATGGATGGATGGATGGATGGATGGATGAATTGATGGATGGACAAATAGATAACTGAATAGAGGACTGGATGGATGGATGGATGGATGGATGGATGGATGGATGGATGGATGGATAAATAAATGAATGGAAGAGTAAATAAGTAGATGGATGAATAAATGGGTAAGTGGATAGATAGGCAAGTGGAGAAATGAATAAATAATGCCAATTATGGTAGTCATGGAACATTAACAAAAAGTGGCAAAGACTTTTAATTAACATGCCAATTTCATTTTACTTCATGCCAACACATTTTGTTTCAAATGTATCAGCTACAATAATATGGAGGCATTTTGCAAGGAGGGTTTTCTTTGCCTTTAAAGGTAAATTTGCACAGTGTTTTTAAGATCTGACCCAGACTTGACCCTGAACTTCTCCATTTCCTAATGGCACAATTTGGGACATTTTTCTTCACCTTTCTTAACCATGGTTTCTTCATCTGTATACTGCAAATAACACCTTACAACATTCTCCAGAGAGGTGGATGAACTGGTGAATCTCTTAACTAAGTGCCTGGCACACAATAAGTAGTGAGTAACTTTAAGAATGAGTAGACACTAGAGTTGATTCATCCAAGTTCTTTTTGTGGCCAAGAGTCTATTTAGCAGGCATTCAGGGAGGCAGCATTAATCTATACTAAAAGACATTAATGAAAGGTAAATATTGTCAAGAAAGAGTTCTAAGATCTAGACAAAGGCTCAGCTATGTGACCACTTCATCTCTAGGGCTTAAAAAATAGAATCATTTTGAAAAACGAATGTTTTCATTGTTCCTCTCTATATGGGCTACCAGGCCTGTGATTGCACTAGACCATGGCCAGGGTAAAGTGACACCAGAACTAACTTAGGGTAGATCCAGGCATGTAAAACCCGGCTCATTAAAACTGAGGAAGATTCATTCAGAAGAACAGTCCAGTAACTTCCTTCCCCCATGGTCTCACTTTGAGAGTTGCCTCAAGCAAACCATAGACCAAAATATAGAAGATAGGAAATTTCAAAAATCAGCATCCCCCAAATTTGTATTTATATACCACTCTGTACTGTGTAGAAATAAATCATTTTTTTGGTATCTTGTATCCATGCTTTATAAGCTACCCACCTGTTAGCTACTTAATAATCATCTTGGTTGTCAGGTCAACCACTATGCTTGTATATTGGGGTCTGGCACTGTCTACAGTTTTGAGTATCCACTGGGGATATTTGAATTTATCCTATTTTATAATTTCTTATTTTGTACTAGCATAGAGTAGCAGAAGCACATTGCTAGAACCTTTTCCAGGGGCTGAGAGGAGCAGTACAGGGACGCTGAAGCACAGACTGTACTAGCAGGCAGTAGTACATCTTCCTTTGGTCACAGGAAATTTATCCCATCTCTAATTAGGACTGTGTTTGTAAAATATAATCTTGCATTGCATATAGAACAACAGAATCTCAGTACTGAACTATAGCTCAGATAATGTCTACACAGCACACTGGGTTTATACTGGAGACGTGGAAAGGTGAAGTGTCTTAGTCAAGATCAGACAGAGAGTCTGCCAGAAAAGGCATCCCATGGTAGAGAAAATACCTTGGAAATTTTAGCTATTGGAGAAAAAAAAACTAAGGTTTTTCTGTGATTAGATATTGTCAGCACTAATGAGAACCTGGTTTTTTTTTTTAATTTCAAAAATCACATGCTATAATAAAAGCATAAATATATAATCTATTTAAGCAGTTGACAAGAACTTTTAATGTCTTTAAAGTATATATCAGAGAATATTAAGTTGCTCTGAAATCTTCTGGTATGACAGAATCGTTCATGAAACCCAAAACGACTATGTGAATTTGGGTATCCCAGGAATTAGATTGCAGGACAAAGTTCTGAATGCATATATTTTACTTGGGATGTAAGCCCCAAAATAGGGCGAAGTGGGACAGAAAGAGTAATACAAAAAAAGGGAGTGTAGCGGTCTCAAAGGCTTTGTGAGCAGTTTCTGTTCTGAGCTATATTGTAAAGAGGTAGCCCAAGTGGAGAATGGGGCCCCTGCTCCAGTGTTGGTGAGAGGTGACTGTGCCGTGAGCTGTAGAAGCTCAGAGAAGAGAAATAACAGCTTCAGTCTGTGCTTCTGAGGTTGCTAAGCATGCTCAGGTGTCTCGGATAGAAAGCACTGAAAGATAACTCCAGAAAATACGCCTGAGGAATGTTTACTGAGATGGAGAAAACTATGTGTGTGAATCTGAGTTTTCTAGAGAAACAGAGTGCATAAGTATGCCCTGGGATAGAAAAGGAGATTGGCTTATTCTAAGGAATTGGATCACACAGTAATATGGGCTAAGAAGTCCAAGATTGAAGCCAGCAAGCTGGAGATGGACATGGTCAATGGCATGGTCAATGACATGGTCCTTGTACAAGACTGCAGAAGGAAGAGAGTGAACGCTGCAGCTCTGGCCAAGGCCTAATGCAAACAGAGTCAGGCACAGACAGAAAATATTTTCTTACTAAGCTCTCCCCCACCTCTTTAGGACATCCAACAGCTTGTATGACATCACCCGTGTTTGGAAAGGGAATTAGCTTTCCTCAGTCCACAGATTCAAACGTTCATTTCGTGCACAGACACCTTCACAAACACACACAAAGTTATGCTTCACTGAATATCTGGGCACTCTATGCTCCAGTCAAGTTGAGACATAAAATTAACCACCATTCCAGTGGGGGGAAAAAATGTTAAGATGATCATGTAGTTCAGAGGCTCAGGACTCCTGTTTAAGGCATGCAGATTTGAGATGCCTAACAGATCAATGACAGATCAGATGCCTTCAGCCAATGACAGACAGAACAGCAAAATTTAGAAGGTGGAAGTTGGGGAGAGCCTGTGACTGGAGTCATAAAGTTGGGGAAAGCCTGTGGCTGGAGACATAAACTTGAAATTTATTGATCTAAGGATGGCTTTGAAGTAAAGAAAGTGGATGACAGATGTAGTTAGAGAGAAACAAGACTCCAGTTGAGAATCCTGAGGCACTTTAATATTTCACCTGTTATTGTTTTTCAGTGTTTCTGAACTATGTCTAAATAGCCCCCGTTTTATAAGGACACTAGTCACACTGGATCCAAATGGACTTTTTCTAAAACTTAATTATGTATAAAAAGGATTTCATTTTCAGATCGTGAGGTGTTGAGGGTTTTGAATTCAACTCGGCCTATATCCTTATCTCTGTTTTAGATTGATGATGATCCCATCCTGTTTCTGCCCAGATCCTTTGCCTGCTCATTCCTGTTCTGGGCACCCATAAAATAGTTTTTGCAGATTGATTCCTGGAAAACTACTGCTGACTCCTGGGACCCAGAACTTGGTGTCACTTGCCTGGGCTTCCCGAGTTCCTGCTGACAGTGGTATAGCATTGACACCAACACACTGACTTCATCCTCAGTATCAGCAACCCACTCGGGATGAAAAAACAAAATCACCAGTAGTGATCACTGGGTCACTAGTTGGTGTCTCTTCTGAGATGGTGAATATTTAATAATAAAGAGATATACATAATAAAGGAAGATCTGTGAAAGTTGGGGGAGCAGTGCAGAAAAGGGACTTTGGATAAAGTCACACTTCAGAGTTCTCAAGTTCATTCTGACATCAACTCTCTGCTTTCCCTTCTTAAACTGTTCCTGATTTATCTTTTAACGTACAAAAACCACTCCAGTTCTAACCATCTGTAATAATAAAATGAATGACCCCAGGGGACCAGGAAAATGGCTTGTTCTGTGAGAATGCTTGCTCTGCAAGCACAAAAAGCTAAACTGAAAACCTCCACATTCATGTAAAAAGAGGCATAGCTGTGCATACTGGTAACCCCAGTGTTGGGGGCCAGCAATGGGTGCATCCCAGGAATTCACTGGCCAACCAGCATACTGGAAACAATGAGCCTATAGCTTTACGCTCTGAGCCAGGTCTTCTCTTGTCCCTGCCCTCCCTCCCCATGATCTGTCACCTTGTGATGCCCTCTGTTACGTCTTGACACATAAGGAGGGCCTTCACAGACACCAAAGTGTGAGAAATGATTTTCTAATCTATAGAAAAGAATAGCATTCTGTCTGCAATATTCTGACATACTTTCCAAATCAAGGCTCCTTAAGAGCAGAGACTGCTCCACTCTAGTCACCATTGCATCCCAAGCTGACACATAAATATCTGTAGAAGCAAGCAAGCAAGCAAGCAAGCAAGTAAGCAAGCAAGCAAGGGAACGTCTCGGTGGTTTTTGAGAAATAATTGCCTGAAATAAAAGGAGGAGCAAGTTGCTGTCCAGTGACCCAGTGTCCCAGCATACAGTAGCTATTCAGTAACTGCTCATTAATTCATCCCACCTGTTAGGATAATTAGAATGCCTAGGTTTCCATCTGAGACCAATACTTAAAATCCCCCCCCCCCAAAAGAGTTGTGCAGATCTTCCCTTGGACTTTGATCCTCCTTTTGGCAGCACCCTGCACTGGCCTTCAGGGAAATGAGTAATGAAAGATTTTGCAACCAGGAGAAGGCCTGGGCCAAAACCAAAGAGGAGGGCCAAATCCCCTTAAGGAGAAGATCCTGAAGTGGTTGAAAGGAACTAAAGCTATGCTCAGCTCTCTCTCTTGGGTTTGTATAAATCCTTTACTTTTTAGTCTCAAAGAAACTTAGGTCTTCGAAACCACTAGAGACATCCAGGAAAAGAACAAATAATAGGGAGATGGTATCTATGTATGTGGGGGGTACGTCTTGAGAGGCACTGGGGTTTACCCACAACCAGGCTCCTATGTGCTGCTGGAACACATTAGCTCGACATGCTAAAACCATGGAAAGGCCAGTTTGGGGGGCAAACTGAGGCCTAAGGTCCCCAATCTTCACCTCTATCTCCTGTTCTGTCTGTGAGGAGCACTGTCTATACCCTAATTCACACGACGCCAGTCTTTGGGCTGTCATCTGCCTACACACTCTGAGGCCAAATTTCTCCATTTCTGATTGACTCTACATCTTATGGCCACTTCACAGACATTCCTTGGGCTCCTCTGTCCACTGAGTTCTGTCTGGACTCAGCTAGGGGGAGGCATTAGTGTGAAGTGGAAAATAGGGCCAGGGAGGGAGGTTGGGGTGTGGTGAGCATGTGGTAAGGAGTGTGGCTGCTAGGTCTGCTTCAGTGCAAATGCCTGGAAATCTCGAGGCTACAGCTCAGCCAGTTTACCCAGCACGGATAAACTGAGAGTGAAAGCAATGGCTCCCAGAAGTAAATCTTTCCTCATGAAGAAAGACCAGGGGCAGGGGGTGGTGGTGCACGCCTTTAATCCCAGCATTTGGGAGGCAGAGGCAGGTGGATTTCTGAGTTCGAGGCCAGCCTGGTCTACAGAGTGAGTTCCAGGATAGCCAAGGCTACACAGAGAAACCCTGTCTTGAAAAACAACAACAACAACAACAAAAAAAGAATGACCAGGGACCATTAGGTAGACTTGTATACAGCTTCAAGATGGCAGTCTGGTCTCTGCAACACTTGTACTTAGGTATAGGACCAGAGCTGTTTGAGCAAAGGAAAAGCATGTTCAGCCCTTCTAATTTAGCCCACCAGGTGCACAATACCTACATTGATGCTATTCAGAAACTGGGCATTTGAAAGATGCTTGCCTACTCGATGTACTACCTGGTCTCCTGACTTTAGTTTATTTATTCTCTAGATGAGAGCCAGGCTTCTCCTAGTCACTTAGGAGTACAGTGGCCTCACACACAGACTGCATTTTACAGACTCCCAAGGACTGCTTCTGTGTTAATCCAAACACAGGGCCGTGCATGGCAAGGCTCTCAGACTAGCTATGCGGGCTCCTTAGTGGAAGCTCCTGGGTATGCAGAGAGGAACAGAACTGGGCCACAGGTTTGGAGGGGACCAGTGAGTATGACAGGGTTCACTGAATTTATTTGCTTGAGAACCCCTGGCAGTTGCATTTGTTCTGAAAGTGCCTCATGGTGCTGCCCAGGGTAGCTCACACGCATCACAAACTTCCCACCCCAGCCTCCTAGGTGCTGGGGTCATACCCCGTGCCATTATACCTGGCGGTACTTTGAGGCCCTCTCTGCTGCTCACATGACTTGTGGATCTATGAGGGAATCAATGGGTCTATTCTTAATGACCAAAGAGCTGTTTTTAGAATATGGATGCTCCTTGGCATCTATATTTCTGGGAATCTAATCCTTGCCTTAGTCCATGATTCCAAGGGAATTTTTAACAATGGGGAAAAGGAAGAGGCTACGTTCTTGGCTTCAGAATAAGGTCTTTCCCTGGAGGTCAAGATTTCAGAGAAATTAACTGCAGAGGCAGGGGAGTATGTTCGTGCTGTAGCTGTGAGTTTTGTTCTCAACTCACCAGCTGTATGTCCTTGACCCAGACATTGTCTCTAAACCTCACTTTCCTAATCTGTAAAATGGGGCTATTACACCCATCGTATATCAGGAATCTAGTGAGAATAGATGTGGAGTCTATGTGAGGCCTCAGTGTTGAACACAGTGTAAATGCCCAAAGCAAGCCTTTATTATAACCATGGGGGAAAAATCACATTTCCTAGGCATATTTTAACTCCTGTGCTTGTTTCGAGAGTGAAGAAGGAGATGACTAGAGAGAGAGAGACGGAGAAAGACACATACATACAGAGAGAGAGAAAGAGAGAAATAGAGAGAGAGAGCGAGAGAGAGCGAGAGCGAGAGAGCGAGAGAGAGCGAGAGAGAGCGAGAGAGAGAGCGAGAGAGAGCAAGAGCGAGAGAGAGCGAGAGAGAGCGAGAGAGAGCGAGAGAGAGCGAGCGAGAGAGAGCGAGAGAGAGCGAGAGAGAGAGAGAGAGAGAGAGAGAGAGAGAGAGAGAGAACAACAATCTGGCTTGGAAGGGAGCTTACCCTTTGAAGCTGACAAGTGTAATTTGTCTTGAGACTGCCAAGCACTCCGGTTGAGCCTTCGTGTGGGAAAGAAGAGACAAGCAAGATTAATCTGGGGCCTTCATTACTTACTCCATCTGGCCTGGCTTGGCACGGCCCCTTCCCTCTATAGGCAGATTATTCCTTCAAAAGCCTCAGCAGAAGGTTCTCTAATGGGTTCTGACACGGCAGGAATGGGGCTCACACGGCTCTGAGATAAGGGCCCACGACGAGGCCAAAACGCTTCCAGCACTACAGCCCAGATGCTCTGCCACAGAAGGCAGAAATGAACTGAAAAGGAGCCAAGGCCTCTGGGACGGGTGAAGCCAGGATCCCAGAAGCACCTGGTCTCCACCCCGGGGAACAGCCGGATCCGCCTTTGGGCTGGTGACACGGCTTACCTGACTGGGATGCGGTCCAATGACCACAGGCACTTGGTAATCTGCTCTTGCAGTCACACTGGGGAGACGAGAAGTGGCTAGGGAGAAGGTTGGGTTTAAAAAAAAAATTTTTTTCTAGCAAAAACCTTGGGGATTTTTCCTCTCCCGTTCATCCTTATGACTGTGGTAGTGGTGTGAGGAGGGTGAGGAAGAAGGCAGAGGAAAAGTACTGACTTAATCACATATCTGCAAAGCAGGCAGTGTTACTACTGGGGGGGCGGGGGTTGGAACAAGGGGCTTGTCCAAGGTCACGTCCTAAGTGACTGATCCAGGACCACATGTGTGTCTGTGGGGGTAATTGGTTCAGTCTACACTCACTGTAGCAACCTCAGCATCTCAGACAGAAATTATAGGTAGGGAGAACCTTCCACCGCCCCGCCCCCCCCCCCAAGGTAGCAGCTCCATGACCTGACTCTTGTCTTCTGGGACAGGCTGGGACCAGGGGTGGGGGTGAGACACTTTCGAGCTACCCTCATTTAGATAGGGTCCTCAAACCACACAGAAAAGCAGATGGATCAGCCAGGGCTCTGTTTGTGTTGGAGTTGGACACGTCTGTCTCTGGAACAAAGGCTCTGCTCTTTTGAAACACATACAGTTCTGTTCGAGAGCCCCCAGTCGTGCTCCAGGGTTGCCGAGGGCAAAGTCCAGCTCCAGCCTGATCGCTCCCAGGGCTGGAGACTTGTTTAAGAGCCTGGGCAAACCAGAGGCTATACAACACTGCCATCTCCTGGGAGCAAGGGTCACTCTGGTATGCAGACAGAAATGAGCATGAAGCCCTGGACTAGATAAGGGGAGCGGCTACTCTTTTCTCTAGGGAGATTTCTGTGGTGACACTGTAGCTCAGGACTGCCTGTGTGTGTCCACTGGCTAACAGATCTCATGGAAATCAAAAACTTCCAAGTCAGATATCCATTCTTTTTGTGTTCAACGGACAAATATTAAAAGAGCCCCTGTTTCATGCTAAGCACATTGCAGCGTGGAGGTGGTGAAGCTAAGTTAACTAGTTCTCAACAGGTACAGTGACTCATCCAGGTAATTCTAGCAGGCAGGAGACTGAAGCAAGGCAGAGATCATGGCCAGCCTAAGCTAGGTTCTAGGGCAGCTTGGGCTACAACATGAGACCCTGTCTCACCAACCGCTCCCTGGATAAATGGCTTCTAAATTCATAGAGCTGATGATAGCTCAGTGGAGAAGACAGGCTGTAAACAAGAAACAGTCTCACTGTGAAGGGCCTTGCTCATCCTGACTGTGGTGGGCTCATGAGGAAAAAGTTCAAGTAGAAATCAGCATGGGAGAGGGGAGACCCCAGATAGTCAGACAGCTTGGGAAGCCTTCACTAAGAACGTGACCTATATGCAGACACATGGTCACATGGTCACAGGATGAGTGGAAGAGCAGATAGCGTGAAGGCTCTGACATGGGGAGCCTGGCTCAGCACAAGAGTTGAAGGAAGATTTGTGTGGATGATCATTGAAAAACAGGAAAAGAGATAAGATAATATGCAGTTCACAGAGGGCCTTTCCCTATCTTAATTAAGTCTTTTTTTAAAAAAAAAAAAAAAAAAAAAAAAAAAAACGACAAAAACTTATCATAAAATAGTTTTAGCTGAAAAAAACAATGTACTGATTTCTATGATTCTAAATTCTGGTGTTCAAACTTAGATCCAGGAGCTTAGATAGCATCATTAAGACTTTCTTTTTCTACTAATTAATTGTCTCAGTTTGTCTCTGTATTTCTTTTTTTTTATTTATTGTGTAAATGCATGTACATGTGTGAATAGATGCCATCAGAGGTCAGAAGGGATCTGACCTCTGGCATCCCCTGGATCTGGAGTTGCAGGTGGTTATGATCTGCCCTGTGTAGGTGCTGGGAACAGAACTCAGATCCTCCGCAAGAGCAGCAAGCAATCTTAACTGCTGAGCCATCTCTCCAACCCCGTCTCTCTGTTTCTTAGTTGGATGTATTCTCTCTTGCATGAACAGATTCTGACAGTCTGGTAAGAAAACAGTCACTGATAGTTGCCAGGCCTCTATCTTTATAATCTAAGTATGATCCAAAAGGAAAAGAGATTTATCCAGATATCTCAAAATGGGAGGGTAAAAATGAAGGACAAAGTCTGGCACTGTTTGGTTCATGTACATATCTGATGAGCCAATCTGTGTGGTGGGTCATCAAAAGGGATATGGTCTAGCCTGGGTCATGTTCCACCCCTCTAACTGGAGTATGATTGAGAGTAAAGGCAGGAACAAGTGGGTGCTGTGGCCGATGATAGCCTCGGGATCATCAGACTCAGGGAGGAGTCTCCACCAAGACAAAGCAGGCGGATTATAGAAGGGAAATTGGGAACGATGGGCTACACTTGTCCCCTGACAAAACAGCAATGACAGAGTGCTGTGAAGGGTTATACAAGGAGAAAACAAAGATTGAAACAAAAATTATTAAAGACCACATGGGTGTGACCTTGTACACCTTTAAACCTAGCTTTTTCGAGGCAGAGGCAGGCAGATTGTGTAGAGGTTAGGCCAAGATGATCTTACACGGTGAATTCCAGGCCATCCAGCACTACAAATTCATAGTGAGACCCTGTCTCAAAACAAACAAACAGAAGACCACACTGGCTATTATAAGGCTAGAATGGAGGGAGCATGGAAGCAGAGAGAACTTCAGATTCGAGTTCAGATCAACCATCTCCTAACTACCTAGTGATTACACAGAAACACTCAGTAAACTACAGTAACAGCACTTGCTGAGTATCCACAGGCCTTGGGTTTAGTCTCCAACACCATGCACACACAGGAGGCCATAGTAAAGCCATTTTGAGCACAATAGAACTTGCAGGGAAATATGAGATGTCTTCATGGAACAAAGGTAAGGAGGACACAGAAAACAATTGAGAGTTAAGTGCGTGGCTGATGCTGCAGTTAGCTCCTTGGCAAATTCTTCCAGCCTCAGATGACCAAGATGCTCAAGTGGTTCACCATCATGTGGGAGAGGGAGACAAGGTCCAAAATGTATTTGAGAATTTTCCTCCTGCTACTTGACATCCACACACCACAGGGCACTTCAGCAATACTGGAATAAGGGATGAAATACTGAACGGACACTTTCAGAAACACTGAAATATCCAAATGAAAGAAATACATCCTTTGCCAATTAAAGTGCTTGCCCTGGCCTGGGCTTTGGGTGGAACAATGTCTTTATAAACATGGCTACATCCATGGGTTTGGGTTTAAACTCACTTCACTTGCAATTAACTCTAGCAACAGGTCCACAGCACCCATGCCTCAGAAGTCCCTGGAGAGACAAGCACAAATGCCCCAGACAGATCTTAAAAATTCGCACAGAAACATATTACCTGAGAGCATTTCACCATCCCTTAACCCCATCAAAACCATTTGGACCCTTTAATGACCACCAACTCGAGACCTTTGTGGTCCCTTTCCAACCAATGTGGGTCTTTGAGATGCCTTCTCCTGCTTGTCCTTGATTGAGCCCTTATGTTTCCATGGTTTTGGGGGCTCAGACCTGCTGCTCAGACCTCCCACTTAATCTAGTTCAAGTTCCCTTTCCGTTATGAGGAAACTGGCTGCCCACTCACAACCATCTCCTCCACTTGGAACCAACCTAGCCCTGAGGGGTGTACATCTTGTCATGAGCCTAGTACATAGTGTGCCTCTCAGGCAGCCCAGACAGAGGGGACAGAGAATTAGGATCAAGCTGAGTTGGTCCTTATTCCAATCCATGGCAGGTTATATGGCACAGCTTTGTAGAACTCAGGCTTCTCCCAACACTAGTCCATTAATGACCAGGTCCAGTGTGACAAATATTAACTATGGAACCACTTGGACCTGTAGAAGCCTGTCCTGGCTCTTGCCTACCTGAATGAGGGATATGCTCCATGATTACCCTGCTCTCTGGAGCCCCAATTCCACCTCACACCATGGCCTGCGATGGCAAGGCTGGTAACAGAATCTGGCATGGAGGGGAAAAAAATTAATCTAACAACCATCTAACTTAACAAAACAGATCCGACACAACAGTGTTTGTGAGACGAGTAAGGCCTGAAAGTCCAAAGTAGCCAGGTTGGCAACTGTGCCCTGCCCTACAACAAGGAGAAAGCCACTAGGCATGCTTTCCTGGCAGACAAAGGTGGAGCCATGTCCTTCGAAGCCATTGCCAGGATGGGATTCTTTTTTGAACCCTAAAGGCCAGGAACATAAGAACCAAGGCCAGGTGTTCTTTTCATCTGGTCCCCAGGAGTGTTGGGAAGGATTCTATGAGCCCACGAGCTCACACACCAGTATGCCTTGTGGAAAGGTGCTCAGGCCTTGGAATGTACCCACAAGGTTTTCAGACTTCACACAGTGCCTTGGGCAGGGAATTCCAATTGTAGATCAATTCACTTCCATTTTGTGGCTGGTCTGTAGACTCTAAGGGTACATTGGGATTCATAGATGGCTGTCAGTGGACTAAAGTCTTCCATTGCTCACTACAGACAGAGTAGTCTCTAACTCTCCATTGCACTCAATTTTGAAATGCAAGATCTGCCACCATAGATAGGAGTTCCTTGAGGAGTCCAACAAACTCACTTCATGTTGGAGGACCACAAAGTCTAGGGCCCCAGATTTCTTAAAATAAGAGCTATTCAGCCACAGAAGTCAGATGTTTACAACCTTGATTATATGAAATGTCCATCATAGACAAACCCATAGGGATGGAAATAGATTAGTGGACACTAGGAGCTCTGCCCTGCTAAGAGTGGAGAGTGACTGCTAAGAAATGCCATGTTTAATGTGATGGTGAAGAAAGTGATCCTGAGCTGGATAAGAGTGATGCATGCCCACCACTTGTGAATATAGCTCACATCCATGAATTCCATACTTTAAGAGGGTGAATTTTATGATATATGATTGCTTCTCTGTTTTTGAAAAGGAGCTCTAGAGTCTCCTGCCTGCCTGCCAGTCACGCAGCCTCTCTGAGTGAGCCTCAGTTTCCTTTTCAGGGAAATAACGACAGAAGGCTGCAGAGTTATCTTCTGAAGTATGAGCAAGCTCACGCCACATGATTCCTTTACCTGTGTGGTTTTAACATGCAGCGTCACAAGGTTGTTCCCCAAACAGGCCCTGACAAGAATAAGACCCACTTTGCACCGGCTCAGCAGTTCAGAGTACTTGCTGCTCTTGCAGAGGACCTGGATGCCGTTCCCAACATCCCTACGGCAGCTCACAACCCTCAGTAAGTCCAGTGCTAGGGGATCCAAAGTTCTAAGAGATCCAGTGTCCTCTTCTGGCCTCGGTGCACACCAGGCACACATGTAGTACAGGTAGACACTCGTGACTGTAAAATAAAAACAAGTCTTTAAGAATAAGACCCTCTGGAAACACACGGGGCATAGGCTCATATGCTTAGGATCGGTCACATCAGACACATTATATAACTGACAGAAAAAAAAAATTAACCACATTAATCAGGACTTGTCCCAGTGTGTGACTCAAGCTCTATGTTCCAATGGCAAGCAAGCCAGGACTTAGCTAAACTATCTGGGACATTTTGTTCACAAGTTCAATTTTACAAGAGAAAAATACCTCAGCATGAAGGGGAGAAAAAGGCTTTGTGACCTAACAGCAACTTGAAGTATGTCATTTCCAGCCACATTTAATCGGTTTTCCTCTACATCATTGGAACTAATTATTAGAGCACCAAGGTGTGGGCAAATTAAATATGAGTGGAGAAAGAGATGGCAGAACCTGGGAGAGGAAGAGGAAATAGATTAGGAAGTCAGAAAAAGCTGTCAGCCGCCTATTCATTTAGGCTTCAAATGATGAGTGAGAAACCTGAGAGTTAGCTTAGAGTAGGGACAAGATAGACTGGGGAGGTAGCTCAGCTGACAGAACACTTACTACACAGAAAGAAAGCCCTGGCTTTCAGCCCCAGCACCATGTTAAACAAGGTGGGGCTGTGGTGCCAGCACCTGGGGACTCAAAGTCATCATCCACTACACAGGGAATCCCAGGCCAGCCTGGGCTACATGAGCCCCAGATTCAAAAAAAAAGGAGCAGGGCATAGCCACCTATGCTCAATGTAATCTTGAGCAGGTTGCCTAAACTTTTGTGCCTCTGCCTTTTCATTTCAAATGAGAATAAGAATCACAGCAGCTTTGTTGCTATGAGCTTTCCACTAGAGCCAGTCAGTGATCAATTAAGAAAAT
>JADRCD010216843.1:0-34883 GCA_019843815.1 Montemys delectorum
CAGAGACAGGGGTCGAGGGGAGCAAAAAAAAAAAAAAAAAAAAAAAAGTAACATGAAGCCAGAGGAATGAGTCCTGAACAGCATCTCAAAAGAAGCCAGAGTTTGAGCCTGGAAATGCCACCATCAGTAGTAATGACCCAAGAGACAGCCGCCTGTAGCACACACAGCTAGAGTCTGATGGGGACTGGAACTCTGGCTGTCACGGCCCTTTTTAGCTCTCTCAAACCCTCTACTGCCATCACAGAGGTGCCTGAGTGAAAGGGTCTGGGCCAATCAGCAGCCATTGCAGCTGGAAACATCCAAAGGCATGGCGTTCTTGAGGGGCACGTTTTTCTCGATGTCAGGGTAAGAACTGTCCACTTAGGGAAAAAAAAAAAACCCAGAAGGACCAAACGTGTGTGATGTCGGCCTAGGGTTGACCTGTATCCTAGACTGGACTTTATCTGATGTTAGAGACTAGCTTAACCAGCTGAACTGACCTTTACTCTGCCCAGAAGCTAAGTAGGTGACTAGATGCTACCCCCAGGGCTGGTGGATCAGTGACTTTTTTTTTACTTCTGTGACAAAAATACTTGGAAAAAAAAAAAAACAACTGAAGAAGGCAGGGGTTACTCTGGCGTACAGTGGAGTGAGTAGCTCATCACGGCAGGAAAGTTGAGGTGGCAGCAGCTTGGCTACACTGTCTCCTTGTCAGAAATAAATAAATACCTGCCGCTGGACTCACTTTCTCTTTTTTATGCGGTCCACGTGGCACGGTTTTGCCTACATTAAGGGTGGAAATTCCCACCTCAATTAACTTCATTAGAAACTCCCTCACAGATAGGCCCTGAGGTTTGTATTTATGGTGATTCTAAATTTCATCAGCATGACAATCAAGTTTAACTATCACAGCTGATGACCCAAGGCCCTTGAGTTCCCAAGACCTGGATGGGCAGACCCAGAACTTGATAACTCTAAATCTGCACTGACTAGGAGCCTCCTGCTTCCAGGTTTAGAAGCCAGAAACATGGTTCTAGGTACTAAATATCTCAGCCTCTCCATGGCGCAGCTTTTGTGATCTCTGCCTCTCAGCTGTAGTAAGCAGTAGTGTTTGGTAGCTGAAGTCGGCAGGAAGCCATTACTTGATTGTAACAGGCCTTGGCTGCTGGGACCATAGCCTAACAGCAGCAAGTATCACAGTTCTTAGATCTAGGATGCCTGAGATGGTTGGCCCCTAAGACCTACAGCTTCCTGGTCCCAGCAACCCTAGTCTCGACTTTCTCAGCTAAGGCTCTTTGTTTTCTGTCATTTTCTGACCCAGCCACATTCAAGACCTTTGCAGCCACCGTCTTGCTTGCTACTACCACTCCTGTTACTGTCTACAAGGTGTTCTTCGGGTAGCGGCCCCTGATAATTTTGCTACGGTTACCACTCTATGGCTGCTTCTAGCATCTTTTGGTGTGACTAGCTCAGCCAATGCTACTAAAAGTCCAAAGGTCAGTAAGGCGTGCCAGTTATTAGGTCTATAAGGGAACCACAGGAAGGTATCTCTTGGCTGGCTCAACAGCCTACATATGTGGCCAAGCAAGGGGATGTGGTATGGATGCGTCTGCCGATCGTGGCTGTCCTTCTAGAGAGTGAAAGTCTGTACTGGTACCAGCCACAGGTCTTTTCCTGGGCCACCTGAGGGAGAGTCTTCCTTTCTGTCCAGCGTGGAAAGGGCTTTAGGGTCATCTGGAGTTCATCAAGGCTGATGATGGCCAAAGGTCCAGTGCAAGCTATTTTAAAAGTGTGATGGCTGAGCTAGTGCCTTCTAGAGCCAGAGCTGTGCTGTGAAGCAAGACATATGAGTGTACAGCTTCGGTGATGCGTCCACAGAGAGTTTGAAGCATCCAGTGCTGCAGGAGGGCAGTCTGCTGACAGCAGAGCTGATGATACACCCTCATTCAAGAGAGCCTGGGCATCGGGGAAGGGCTAGGTAGATAGGTTGGTGTGTAAAATGTATAAAATCGATGTATATAGAGAGACGAGGAGATGGAGAGATGGGGAGTAAATCTGTGGTCATCTGGGACTGCCTGGGACTGGGAAGTGAAGTCAGACCATCACAGATCTTTCCCTTTCAATCTGTTTTCTCTCTCTTGTACTCAACACAGTGTCTCTAGCACAAGCAATCTCATTACACTGGCTGGTAGCTATGAGGCCTAGAATTTATTTTCCATTTCAACATAAACCATAAACAAGACCTACAGAAACAGGCATTGGAGGGGAGGGTGCTATGAAGTCACAAACAGAATAAGGTAGAAAACCCCGATTTTATAATAATTACTATCCTAAGGGATCCCCACCAGTGCCAAAGACCCTGGAAACACAGGTCTGTGTTGGTGACCAGGGGACAAACTTGAAGCAGAGGTCTCCCATTACCTACTACTGAAGATACTTCATCAGTCCCAGTGGAGAGAAACTGGTCTGGGGACTATTCTCTCTGCCTCTCCTATGAAGTGTGCAAAACAGCTTGAGAGTACAATGTGCAGGCCATAGGAAGGTTTTCTGTCGCTAGGACCCCCTGGGCTACTTTCCTGAGCTCTTCCACTTTTTTGGTCACAAGTCTCATCTCAGGGGGCATCGGATGAGGGTTTAACCAACAACCCCTTTTGTAGGAGCTGAAAGAACGAAACGTTGAGAGAAGAACTTGGAGAACTCTGCCAGATGCTCTGACAGCTAAACTCCAGGTCTTCTTCCCAAGGCAGTCTTCCCAGAGTGATGATGGTCTTGACCACTTGGCTATTCAAATCCCGCAAAGGGAGGCTCCTTTACTGCCACTTACCCACTCCCACCCTCCAGAAAGTACGTGTTCTGGTCTTTACAGCTTTCCTGCCTGCATTGTGGGTTGACTCACTATTGGCAGGATGATGGATGAAGTGCTCTGAGCCTGTGTGGGGCAGGGGTTTGGAATCTGCCCTGCTCATTTGGCGTGTAAGCTTTTGGGTGCGGAAGATCATACAGGGGAAGGTGTGGTCGTGTGCTCTTGATGTCTCAATCCACCACCCAGAACTCAGAACGATGGCTTTCCAGAGCAGGGGCCTTTAGGACACATCACACACTTGGGAAACGAGCTGATCAGGACACAGAGAAAGGGCAGCAACTTGGAGAATATGTGACTTAATAGCAAAAGCGTCCTGCAAGATAAAATGGCCTAGTTGGAGCCGTATCTTCCCAAATCAAAGTTGTGCTGAGCTGAAATTGTTTTCGAGTCTGCAAGCTCCCTGCTGAGCTCAAATGTAAAGGTTTACATGAGGAGAAGAGGTGATTTCTGAAATTTATTAGCCATAGTACAACCACTGTCAGATTATATATGAAGTTCAGAGAAGCACACTCTTCCATGCACGCGATCACAGTATCGGAAGACTTGGTTACGATCTTAGTTTATGTTGGCCCCCAGTTTCCCTGTGCAGTCGGAGCTGGCTGAACTGCAGGGATATGATCTGAGGGATGTATCACTGCACCATTCCGTGGGGGCGCCTTCATCATGGAGTAGATTTCACAAACCTAAACAGACTAGAGCAGTCGTCCCATATGGCCTCTTTGAGCAACCAAGGGACAAAGCAAACATGGGGTGCCTGGAAGGCTGTGGTGACCCACTTTGGAACAGGAATAAGGTGATGTGTTTTCTGTTTCCTTTAGGTTATGGCTCCATAGTACGTACATCCCTGTCTGTGGCTCTCTAGCTCTTCTTTATGGAACAAGTTGGAAGGCGATGTAGATTCCATGTCTTGTACTTGGCTTTCAGCACATATGGCAGGCACACTGCTTAACAGCACCTTAGCTAAGTAGGATTCTACTCAAAGATGAGCCGAGTACAGCACTACACACTATACATAATTATGTGGGGGCTGCCCTTAGGACTGGCAGTACAGGTAGAGAGCACATCATGTCTTGCATTGCAACTATCACTACTACTAAGAAAACATTAGTGCTGGTATGTTTTGATGGGGGCCATCATCCTATGTGGAGCTACCATTGAAAGAAGCGTTGTTAAGGGTACAGGACAATGTTTCAATATTCCAGATGTAAGTGTATAAAAACATATAAAGCATAAGCAGTGAGGGTCCACATTTGGCCCTCCTTGCCAAAATCTCGGGCTGCACAGCACTACCTGTGTCATCTGCTTCTAACAAATGCCATGCACAGCATGATCCATGACCTGGCACTCTGGTCTGGCTGTTTGAGTGGAGAAAGGCAGAACCTGGGCATAGAAGCGATGAAGAACAGCACGCTGCTTCGACCTCTTGGCTGGCTGCTAACAGCACACGTTATGAACTGCTAAGATACAGTGGGGTGAGTCGAGGTGAGAGGTGAGGTGGGGCGCCCCTGTAGATCTGCTGTAGACGTCAAAGCAAGTGGAGACTTCAGTCTATTTGTTTGGTGGGCGCGTTTCTTTACATTCATCATGCCTTTCCTTCCTTAGTCTATTTTTCTTTGGTTGCTCTTCAGAGAACACCTTTCTAGATGTGAGTGCTTTGAAATTCTGATCAGAACTGGAAGGGGAAGGAGCTGGGGAATAATGGAGATGCCAGTACTTATGGGACACATTCACAAACCCTATGAATTTTTAATGAAGGAACAATGTCCACAATTAGATTTGAAATGAGGTTTTCTTTGTGGGCGCTCTTACAGTAAGTGGACTGTGGGTGGATTTTACTTTATATTCTGTAAACGATATCGATGCAGAAACCACTCCAGTTTAATAGAAAATAAAAGCAAATTGTTGATTGTTTACAGCTCCCCCCACCCCACGTTTACCAGAAGTGCGGCAGTTTTTAAAATTGTTTTCCATTTTATTTAAATGCCGCATAGATGCCAACCCATTCAGCGGTACAGAATGAGACGTCAGTCATGACCCGAAGCTGTCCTTTTGCGTGGCGGGGAGTGGGGGGTGGGGGGGGGAGGTTTTATGTGTCTGATTTGTTTGAAACTATAAAAATAACTTGTAAATGTAGACCTCTGGGAAGAAAAGATCTTAAACTTCGCCATTTTTGTAAACCTAGGCAACCTCAAACCACTAGAAGATGATTTGATAGTTGAGAACAGAAGACAGAGGAAAACAAGCAATGGCTACTTAATGTGCCTTTTGAGGCTGAGACTTAACTCTCATGCTCAGATGGCTTCAGTGTGGACTACAGTCACACATCCAGCAGCGTCCTGCCATGTTTACCTGGTCTCCAAGGCCCTCCAGTGTTTGGCTGCCAGGACCCTCTGCAAGTACAGGCTCTGAGACTTCCTCCTCCCAGGAAGCAGGGGGACTGTTAATCTCCTGTGAGACTGCCAGGCATGATCTTGGCTTGGTGATGCTTTGTTTAGTTCCTTGCTGGGTCCCTGCATACCAGCCCTCTCCTTCCCCTTGGCCCACTTCTGCTGGCCCCACCCAAGTCCTTGCTATTCCTCCTTCACTGGCCTCTAACCATAACTGTAACCTTAGTTCGCTTCTTTCTATAAGCCTCAGTTTTCTCTATAGATTTCTGAGGATCTGAATTTATATCACATAGAGATTCCCTTGATAAATTAGCCTTCCACAGGGATAGGCTTATTTTTAATCATTTAAAAATGTTTCTTTCTGCTAAATTGCCACAAGCCAAAACAGTGCCTAATAGTATATACATAAATCCTGCCTCTCCCACACACTCAAATTCACTGAATAGTCATTATGACTGTGAATGCATATGCATATATATGCACACACTCTGAATTTCTTATATCTCTACTTTCTGTATTTTTGATGATGATGCCTGTGGCCTTATGGACCCTGGAGGAAACTAGTTCTCCTAGGGGTAGCCAGTTTCTCCGGACATCATAGGCTCACTTGGGAGTCACTCTACAGATGTGAACCAACAGGTCAGGATCCCACCATCTCCTAAATGCTTTTTGTTCTAGGTTTCTCCTTGGCTAAGCCACAGTTCTGCCCCAACTATGCCAGGGCTAGATGAGGCGCGGCAGGCACCCGGAGACAGTTCCTCACCCCTAAATTTGTGTAAATTATCTGGCCTAGCCAATCCTACACCTGTTTTCTTTCTTGGGAAAGCACAATAAGTGTCCTTGCCTAGTGTTCCTCTCTTGAGACAGATATAGTGCATGCCACCCCTAGCTCTGGCGTGACATGATGTGCTCCCTCATCTGGGGCCCTGTGAGGATCTAGTCATCTTCAGGAGTCAGGCTTCACATCATCTGGCCTTCCTAGTCCTACGTGATTACAACATATTAATAACGAAAACCAAATTTAGACAGGCAAATATATAAGCATGCTGGGTGATTCACTTAAATAAATATAATTCTCAATATCTTCAAGGAAAATGAAGGAAACTGTAATCACCAGAAGTTACAGCTTGCTGCATCCGGAAGAAATAAGATGATGCTGACATTTTAAAAGACTTGTAAGTAATTTAGCCTCTATCCCACTCAGCCCTGAGATTAACTTATGACTTGTTTTGTTGTGGTTGTTTTTGTTTTATTTTTTCGTGTGTGTGTGTGTGTGTGTGTGTGTGTGTGTGTGTATCATGGTTATTATTGTTGACTTTTTAACAAGGATATCATTAACTCAAGAGACTAGTCATGATTCTTTTATTCTGCCACAAGGGATAACTAATCTTATACAGCAAACACGTTATGGAGTTTGAATGATGCAACCATGTGGATTTGTCAATTGTAGGCAATGCACTACTTTGATGGGAGTATTAGTAATGGTGGAGGGGGGTGTGTGTCAATGCATATCTGAATACAGGAGTACATGGGACATTTCCTTACCTTCTGTTCAATATCACCATGAACTTAAAAGAGGTCTAAAAAAATAAGATCTTTCAAAAGGAACATAAGTAAATATAATCAGACCTGTATTTATACATTCTTTTTAAATACAAGGAGATAATAAATCCTGTTCCTACTTCCCTCAATTATAGCTTAGATGGCATGGTTCCCTGCCTCGGAGCACTCAGTGGATTTTTCAACACAGTAGAAACAGTTGTTCCCCTTTCGTTCATTCCAAAGCCATGGTTCATGTTGTTCCATGGCCTACTGGCCAGATGCCGCACTGTTCTCTGTTGGAACACACCTCCAGCTAGGCTACACCAGGCCTGATAGGGGCACGGCAGCCATACAAACCAAAGCTGGGAAAGTGACCTTTTGTAGACTCTCATAAGTCAACCCTGAGGAATGTGCTGGGTGGTTACCCATTACGAGTAACTGGTAAGGACAAAGGCCGGAGGCTGAGGTCTTAGTAAAGTAGGATTTGGCCAGAGAGACGTGAAGATGTCCACAGGAATGGCCCAGGCAGCTTCCAGAAGGCACTGCAGGGAGTCTCAGCCTATCAGCTGCTAACCTTGGCACTGGACCCTTCGTAGGGACTTGACAGCCCAAGCAGCTGTCTTCATGAAGTTGGATGCACGCCTGCTGACTCAGGCTACAGAGCCACTGCCAAGATGGCCACTCGGTGACAACCATATATTCTGTAATAGAAATACTAGCGCCCACTCAAAGCATTAGTAACGATTCAAGAATAATTTTTCAGCTGCCATGAGAGAGGTTTTGAAAGTGCTCACAGGCTGTGGAAACATGCTTTTCAGAAATTAATACAAAAGTTGAGAATTTTTATCAAAGAGGACAGGAGTGCTCGCCATGGCCCTACAGCTTCCCTTCAGGCTGCTGGTACTCACATTTGCTACCCTGTGTGTACCCGTTGCTTCTCCACGCCTCCCTCCTTTCTGGCTCACATCAAGGCCCACCTTCTCTGAGGCACCTGACATGATCAATTCTTGCCTCTCTAACTCCAGCATTCCCTAAGGTGTGGGATTTAACAGGGAACAGAAAACCATTATTTTAATTTTTAATAGTTAAATTTGCTCTGAGCCATGTGAAATTGCTGTTTCTGTGGATTTAAAAACTAGCCAAATATTAGCGCTTTCATATAGTTCAACCTAGTGTATGACAGAAAGAAATATATTTTTTGAAACAAGGACTTCACCAGTATTATTGCATACAATGAGACAAAATGGGTACTTTATAGACACATGTACAAATAAATAAGTAGACACATTTCTTGACTATACAGCTGTAGTAAAGTTATTAAGCTTTCATTACTGAAACTGAAAACAATGGCATTCTGACAACCAGTGTTTTGTGTTCCTTGTATGTCCCACTTTGTATTCATGGTCATCTGGGGTGGGAAGGATCTCTGTATTTGGGTCTTTCTTCAGCTGGTTCTCAAAGCATAAAGAGGCAAAAAGCAATTCAACCTCTTCGCATAATCCCTACCAGGTAGCTGCCTGATGGGTTGGGATGGTGTTTTCTTACCAGAGAACATCATTTGTTTTCCTTCATGGTCATTTGAATACGTGAAACTGATGGAGCCTGCAACTAGTGTGCTGTTCTGGCCAAAAGCCTGTGATGTGGAGCAAAGTAGAACCCAGGAGTTCCTGGCAGCACGGCTGGGCGCCCACCTCGCCAGGGCTCCGCATGACAGAGACACGTGGGTTGTTGGCAGAGGAGGGGCTGGTGATCTGGGCTCCTTCTGCTTTGTAGCACAATATGCACAACTCCCAACTTCGCAGGCCCAACTGAACGGGTAAGAAAGAAACCATCTTCTTTGGTCATCCCCTGTGACGACTGTCTTTCTGCCCCCATAGCAACCAACTTTAAGCTCTTTTGAATACCAAGCCTTTGAAAGTATAGGCGGGTAATGTTTTCCAATTCATTAGGACCTAAACTAAATTGACTCCCTGAATATTTTATTCTAATTTTTTTTTAAAAAAATAAACATTAAAAAACCATAAGATAAACATGGTGTTGGCACTTAGAGGACTTTTGTCAGGTTAAAAAAATGGTCATTAAGAAATTAAATCCTGCATATTTGTCAGCTTTCACTTCTATGCACAGAATGATAGGTCTTAAAACACAGGCGGTCGGTCATGGATATTAAGAAACCTAATGTGAAAGAAAAGTATCTGTTGTAGAAGTGTATGGCCGAGAGAGGAGGGCGACATTATTTTCACATGAGGCACAAGGAAGATACTGAGAGCAGGAGAATCTGGCAAATTCTGAAAAGATGCAAATGTCCTTAGTGGGAAGAGACAGAGGAAGTGGGCGGGAGCTCAGGCAGGGACCAGGGACCAGGATGTGTGAAACTGGCAGAGCACACTGGAGGCGGGAAAGGATTTTCCTGCTGTTTTACATTTTAGCAAGTTTATTCAGAGACCACTATTTCTGCGTGTATCTGATGACGACAATGGTACTTTTATTCTTTAAAATGTTGTTTTCCACTTCAAAATGTTGCTTTCAGAAAAATGTCAAGGGATTTTAATCCATGCATGCTAAATACAATGTTTTCCTATACAAAAATGGTGGTTTATCAACCGGAAAACTGAAGTAAACCTCTTTAGAGAAGATGGCTCAGAAAGATAAGAGGAGTCTTGGCAACATAAACATGCTCTTACCAGCTCATGAAATGCTAAACCTAGGGTTTACTGTTCATGGCGTAAGGAAGATCGCTATAGAAGGAAAATAAAGCAAGCTTTTATAGCATGAAAAGGAATCTCAGAATTCATTAACCAAGAGACCAAAACAATACACAAAATCTTGTGGTATGTTTTAAGAGAGCTTTAAATAAAGTCACGGGGGAGAGATTTATAGCACTCTCATTAAATCGGGACAGCAATGGCGGGAGTGTGTTCATGATCTTTGGTGACAGGAAAGAAAGGATATTACTAGACTTCATATTGACAAGCTGCAAAAGCCATCAATGACACAAGGGTGACAGAGCTCCTAGAGGAGAAGTACTATGCAAGCTTGAGTTATGGACAGAGAAGACAGACAGCATTGCTCCTAATCAGACCCAAAGCACAGCCTAATGAAAAGCATTTGGGAAGTTCAGAGCAGTCCATGTGATGGGAACAGGAACCAGCTATACTAAGTTTAGGAGAGAATGGAAAGTAAGCATTTAATTACAGAACGAAGTAACCATATACAGAATAAAAGAGAATGTGCTATTCCAGACAGAAGTCACTGTCTCACAGGAGCTCCAAAAGGAGCTGTCTCACTTACTACCAAAAGCAAGTGTGGTAGATGGAAATGTTGGGGGCGGGGTAGTAAATGCGACCATGGATGTGTGGACACAGTTCTCAGAGGAACAACTTAGGTGAGGCACACCTAAGTCCAGTAGAGTTGTTGCTCCAAAATCCTGAAATGAACATTGCAGGCAGTATGGGTAGATAGAATGTTTTAAAACTATTTTAAGGGCTGGAGACATGGTTCACTGGTTAAGAGCACTTTCTGCTATCTCAGAGGGCTAGAGTTTGATTTCCAGCACCCCTACCAAGAAGCTCAAACTACATGCAACTCCAGCTTCAGGAGCTACGAGATTTCTTCTAGCCTCTGTGGATATCCATACATCCATGGCATACATGCAAGTATACACACACCCAGCCACCCACACACGTTTTAAGAAGAAGAACAAGGGGGAAACAGCAACATTTTTGGTTGAAACCATTGTGACGTCAATTCCACTGTGTTTTTGTGAGTGTCCCCTGCAGTGACATCACCCTTCCATAAGGAAGGTACACTAAACAGAGTAAGTATGGAGTTCTAGCCTGAGGTACTGTGGTACAGCTCATTTATAGGAGCTACTCTCAGGGAAAAAAAAAAAAAGAGCTTGAGTCTGTCTGGCCCCTATACCAATGTGACTTGGCAGTAAACTAAATTCCATCCCCAGTGAAAATATAGATTTCAATTTGAACAGTAGTTCAAAATGAACTACATGGACTAATAGAATTTCAAAGCATTGGTGCCAGTTTTAGAGGACCACTCACTTGTTGGGGAAAATGATCAATTATGAGAGTGATCGCCACACATCAGGAGAACCGGGTCAAATGATGGACCACATCAGTTAAGCATTGCTCTAAAGGGGATGGAGGATTGTCCAGGAATCACAGGTCCTGTTCGCTCATTCTGTCTCCATGCATACATCCAGCTCCCACTGAGGAAACACCTACTCTATGCAGCACCATTTGAAGTTTTGAACCAGCAAGCACCTCCTCCAGAGAAGGGAGAAGCTTGGGTGAAGATGAGTATGTAAATCAATTAAAATACTGGCTTAACAGAAACATTAGAGGGAGTACCAATTAATGGGCCAGTGATGGCGAGTTTAGATTTTTTTTTTTTGAAGGATGCACAGAGGTGAACATTTGCAGGACAGTGTGTTTAGAAAGAATAAAATGAGGTTTCAGACGTGGGCACCACAGTGATCAAAAGTACTGGGTGTGAAAAGTGTAGGGTGCCTTTTAGAAAACTAGCACTTCTGTTTGTCTGGAGTTTACAAAGCAAATTAATGACAGGATGGTGAGTTATCATGTTGACCACAGAGACCAGGCTAGGAAGCACCTAACTTCAGCTAACAGGGTGCCTAACAGAGTATTTTAAATCGGGAGTGACAGGATACAATTTGTAACTTAAAACAATAATTTCTTTATCAGAGTGGAAGGTAAGCTCCTCTAGGGGAGAGAAGCCCATGCTAGGCTCTCACTCAGTGGCAATTACTCGAAACAAGAGCAGATGAGGCAGAAGCAGGAAAGGTGGAGAGAGGGGAAGGTCTTGAGAGGTTTCTGGGGCTTAGAGGAAGCAAGTGAGCAACTGGAACATGCAGGAGAGGAGTGTGGGGCCCCTAGAAGGCAATGGTCAAAAGCCATTCCCAGGTTTCTGGCTCAGGGGAATTGTGGTAAAAACAGCATATTTAAGGCCAGGAACTGTGAAAGGACAATCCAGGAGGCATACATGAGCACTCTATAGGTGCTTCTGTATTGAACTGAGAGAGTCTGTGAGTGCCTATATGCTTTGGGGTGGGGGTGGGAGCGTTGGGGGTCACTTGCTCCGCTCCTCTAGCGTGCCATTTGCCACAGTTCTCCCTATGGTGGGCATGCGTCCGCCCAGGCAGGATTCCACATACAACCAGACCTGGCCGCCACCTCAGAAGATGTGGCTTCTTTGGTCCTCAGGTAAGATCCAAGGTATCTTAAACACCAGCTCCTGAAGTCTGATGATGAGCATCAGAATTTGACAGCCAGGAGGACCAGCGTGTTACTACCAATGGGGAACTTAGAAATAAAACGATTAAAAAAAGAAGGAAGAGAAGGCCTCTTTTTTTTTTTTTTTTTTTTTTTTTTTTTTTTTTTTTTTAAGAGAGTGCAGTTTGTCTGACGCTCAGTGTATTGGATAGGATGCTTTGTAAGACGGCCTTTGCATCTCTGTGCCTCCTGCATCCACAACTGTGACGTGACATTCCTGAATGTCACATACAGCGTGTTGACTGAAATCCCTGGCCAGACCTGATGAACACCTCTTTGTATGTCTTACACTTTTGGGGCTCCCTACAGCAAGTTATTCTTTTGTGGTTGTTGTTGTTTTAATTATTGTTAATTTGTGTGTGTGTGTGTGTGTGTGTGTGTGTGTGTGTGTTTAACTGTGTGTGTGTGTAAGAAAGTATATACGCATCATGGGTGTGCAGGAGCCCACAGAGGCCAGAAGAGGTCACCGGATCTCCTGGAACTTGAGTTACTGGAGCTTGTGAGCCACCATGTGAGTTCTTAGTTCTTTTTTAAGTTCCATGATTTTCTTTGTATTCTCACACACGCATCTTTTCCTCCATGAACTTTTTTCTCAGTATTACCAACACAAAACTGTAAATATATTTAAAACATTATGACATATTACTTACAATATTTATTTTTTATAACTAGAGTGTATGTTTCCCAAGTGTAAACTACATGGAAAGAGAAATATCAATGTCCTGTCGCAATGCCAAAAGGTTGGACAAACCTTCAAAAAGTGTTAATTATAATAAAAGTCACTAAGTATCATTTCATCTGAGTGAAAATGATTATTATAGGCATAAAAGAATATAGATATTAAGTATGAACTTAAACTATTGGAACGAGAGGATACTACTATGTTCTGCTCAAGGTATAATTTCAGTAGAGAGGAAAAATACTGCTTCAACTGATGTTTCCAAACAGATGCTGGAAGCCTTAGTAAGACACAGTGCTTGGATGTGCACTTTGGTCAGACACACCGAGAAGGCTACACACATGCTCAGTGATATTTTACCAAAATTGTGCATCTTAATTTAATCACCAGAGAGCACTGGCTAAATCAAAGGATTTTTTTTTTTTTTTTTTTTTTTTTTACAAAATTAAGCAACCAGTACTCTCTTAAAATCTATCTCAGTCAGGAAGGACAAAGCCAGACTGAGAGCTGTGCTGTCTGTCGGCTTCACGCTAATTTTGATGTATTCAGACTATCACTCTGAGGCTCAGTAATCATTACACAGTGCTGGGTATATAAATTATAGGCTTATGAAATAGAAATGACTCCATATCCCATCCAAAAAAAAATTCACTAAAGTCTATAATGCAAGCTTGTGTTCCTATCATTTGCAAATTGTCTCTGGTGGTTATAATCACCGAGGAATTCTCTGTTGACTAGAGGCTCCAATGAACATACTAGAAATTATACTCAACTCAATTTATGTATGCCACTTTTTTTTTTTTTTACAATAGTTTTATGTTTCCCCATTCAGGATTGTTGTTGTTGTTGTTGTTGTTGTTGTTGTTGTTGTTAGAATTATCACTGTTGCATCCATGGTTCAAACAGACAGGATGCCGGTCATAAGATGCACACAGAGAAAGGAGATGTTGAGAACGGAAGCAGAGTGGCCTCCAGAATGTTCACCACTCGAGGTGACTGCTCCACGCTCCAGGCCAGGGTGAGCACCGTGCTTCTGAGCAGGTTTTATTTTTTAATGCAGTGGAACTAGTCTGATGAAGCTTTTCCACCTGGAGGCCTGCCCCAGCACCTGCCTGCCCCAGGGCAGGACCGTGGATCTGCTGCTCATGGTCAGCAATATGGGATGAGGCTGTGCATATTGCCATCCCAGGCACCAGTAATAAGAGTAGAATGACATCTGATACTGAGGTTGGGTGCTCCTCTTAGATATATTTTTTTGAAAGAAAAGCAACGGACAAGTAAGGGCATTTTAAAGGCTGGGAAATGAGGAGGGATATCTATGTTTAAAGTAAATTTCTAATAAATAAACATCAGTATTACTTCTTAATTAAAATTGGGTGAGGCATGTTTATTGGTCCAAATGAGATGCTTATGATACAAATCCTTAGACATGAGAGAAAGACCTTTGGGGAAATCAAAATGCCAATATAAGGAAAGAACTGAACCAAATGGGACCTCAGAGCCTCTGCCCTTGGGGCTAAGGCAAGCTGAGAAGCCAGAGTCTGATTAAGTCTCAGGCTCTTCCCAGACCTCAGATTAGCTGGGTATTAGCACAAGCTGGGTCTCAGCTGTCCATGAAAATGAAAACACATTTCAAAAGCTGCATTTGAATTTTGAAGACACTCAATATTTCAGTATTGTCTACTGCAAAGCGTCCACACTACAGTTTATATATTGAAGAACCTAGTCTAAAAGTACTAGGGTTGCCACATGCTATACACTGGGGGTGCATTAAAGATACAATTACATAGCCAGGAATACTGTCTTTCAATGAATGCATTACTAAAAGAACTTCATCTACTCACTGTTGCCAGGGAGAAGAGGCAATGGCGACCTTGCATTCTGTCTGGATAAAGTGGTACAACTCAAGGACTGACATGCTCCCTGTAAAAAATTCCAACCCCCACGCAACCCGAGTCTCTCTGTAAGCCTCTTTTAGTCAATCTAGGTAAAAGGGAAAACAGATATATTTACATAAAGGTCATATAAAGTTTCCTGTCCATATAGACTATTTTTGGCTTTTTGGACAGTGTGTCTCTGAGATTTGTGTCTGATGCTTTTATTTTTTTGGCTCTTGAATGTCCTTAACATTCTCACCAGTGCTAAGCTCTTGCGAGTCAAAGGTGTAACATGTAGGTTCCTTCAAACAAGATTTGTGGTAAAATCATTAGATGGTTATATGAATGATTTTATTATTAACTATACCAGAAATAATATATAATAATTCAGATATCACAACAGTAAGAAGAGTTCATTTTAAAAAGCTGGTAATACCTGTTGTATAAAGTAAACTTCTTCTTAGAAATACGTCCAGCCTTGTAAACAAACTTCACAAATCCATGATGCCCATGTCAAGAGAATTTTGACTGGAATATAGAAGTACTTTATAATTTAGAGAAAATTCTTTTCTACAAAAGGCAAATTTTCTGATAACTTTGTCACTTACAGAAGAAAACGAAGTGGCTGTTTTAGTACATTTTAATACATGTTTGGTTCTAGATATCAAATTTATAAGTTTTCCTCTTTCACACAAAGCAAAGTAAATCTGTGATAAAACAATTCTTCCCTGCTCAAATGTATTTTATATATATGGAAATAGTTTTATATTATATTTTCCTATTAAAATGAAGCATATAAAACTTTAAGTCTTCAGGAATTTTCAGAAGATACTTTTATTGACGTGCCTTCTGGAAGCTCAGAGCCTTTATAATTAAAAGAGCCAGTGCTAACACAATTCAGTTCAGCCCAGCAGTATGTACAGAACTCCTGGCTACAGCCTCCGCGCAGATGGTGTGAGATGAACCAGGTGCCGACCACTTCCCCTGTGGACACACTGGGCTGGAGGGAAGGCGTATAAAATTGGCTGTAATACCCCAGAGACAATGCTATCCCCTGGTGCTGTGAATAAGCCACTCTCCAAGTGCAGGACAAAGAGTGAGATATGACAATGGAAGGGTAGGAGCTCAGCAGAAGGGACAAGTGAACCCAGTCTTAAAGGATGGATGGGATTAAGCTACACAATCTGTAATCTCTGTAGTCACTGGTGAGAGAAGACAGGAAGAACCTTGGGGCTCTCTGGCCAGCCAGTGTAGCTGAATGGTAAGCTCTGGGTTCAGAGAGAGAGACCTTGCCTCAAAAGATAAGTAGTGAACAGAGAACTGAAGTACACACATCACATCAACCTCCAGTTTTAACATACATGTGTCACACATGAACACAGATACATACACACACACACACACACACACACACACACACACACGTATACCTATACCACATGCCCACAAAATGTTTTACTTCCTTAGAAATGATTAGGTTTGCATTGCTTAACCATAGGCAAACTCTCTGGCCAGATGAATTCTTTCTGCCCAGTCTGTTTAGCTGCAGCAACTTTGGATGTTTAGGAAACCTAGTATGAAGGATCAAAGGACAGAGATCCTCTATGCTGTCAAGAGAGAAATTGAAGGGCTGGAGCCCAGGCAGGGTGCCTGTGAGTAAGGAGGGCTAGCGACCCTTGTACCAAGAAGGGCATAATGCAACTGTATCTTTCCTTGGTCTTTTTAAGAAGTCACATGTGCTGCGGGAAGGGGAGGGAGGAGGTTCACAGAGGCAATCACCTCTAGGAACCTCAAAGATTGCAATCAGGATCTGGATCTTCTAGAAGAAGGAGAAGGAAACGGCCATCTTCGGTCAGCACCTTAATCACCACACTTACGAGTGGGAATGAAGTCTGGCTGCCGACCTCACGTCTGTATCCTGACCCTCTCCTGCCACAGAGACCAAGGAGGATGAGGCATTCTATCTGGAGAGAGAACTGGTCGGGGGGAGAGGCCTTGGCTTTCTCTGGAGTTCTAGACAAAGGCAAGGGTGACAGTGGCCCTGGGGTCTTCCTGCTCTAGTGAAGATGGACGCTGTCTGGCCATTGGGAACACACAGCCAACCAAAGTGTATGAGCAAAGTTAGAACTGAAGAGCAATCCCCAGAAACATCACTTGGCTCACTCACAGCCCACAAAACGAAGTCAGCTCAGTCCTCATTGTACTTAAAGGGATGTGGATGCAAGGCAGAGAGACTAAGGCACGTCTGGACTGTGTCCTGTGTCGGTTATTTACTTCCCTTATGTAATCTACATTAAGAGAAGATGTAGGAGGAAAGGATTCATGGTGACTTGATGACTTACCTTTTTTCTTCTTCATATTAAAGACAATAATTGTTAGATATGGGCCTGCTGCTTGTCCTCCCTAAGTGTGTGACCCTGAGCTAGGTTCAGAGGACTTTCCCAAGCTTGAGGGACTTGGACCAGTCTCCTAGTTCCTGGTCAGTCCCTGACTCACTGTGTGACCTCTGGCTGGTCACAGCATTTTCAGGTCACAACCATAAACTACGTTTGCATTAGATACTGCGGGGGATGTTTTCTAAAACATTCTAGAAAATTGTGTTTGAAGGGAGTGATTTACTCCTGAGCTGTACTTAAGTTTTGTCTTTCACAGTCACAGTCGTAACAGCCATGCCCCATCTAGTGTCAAAATGGAGGACATGGCCCAGGAGAGGAGGGTGAGGAATGGTTAGGACTGTGGGGCGTAGGGAGCAATCAGCATGAGTGTGGTGATGCTTGTATTCCCAGCTGTGACCCCGCTGGGAGAACTGGGCATATCTAAAGGCCACATTTCCTCAGGGTGTGAAAGTCTTATCTCAGGGGCATGAAAAACAGTAGGGGAGAATTAGCACCAAGTAGGACCGACTCTAGTCTACTGTCTTCTTTCTCCTCCTGGTATTATCTAGACTTCTGGATTTGTCTCAGGGTTCTGAGACCCTTGCAGAAAGCAATCCATTCCCATTGAATGCGGGAGTCTGGGTTGGGCAAGCATCCCCATGTCTCTGGAGAACACAGGAGCACCAGCCAGCTATAAGCCATGAGTGTCCCCCAGACGCTTCCTGGCAGTGGGCCAACGATGCAATGCTCTTGATGAGTGACATAAAGCAATTTGTTTAGAACATTAATTAATTAATTAATTAATTTGGGTAGTTGATGGTAATAATAAGAAAAATAAAAGGAAGGCAAATGAGAGTCACTTGAGGGTAGGTGATTTTCAAAGTACAATATGAAACTGTGTATAGGTCATCATTCTTGAAGACAGTCACAGCCATCAATGGTTTTAATTGGGCTAAAAACCAAGCACAGACAGAGAACTGCTTGGTCCAGGCCGTGCATCCTGACAGTCCTCCTCAGAGGTAAATTTTCACAATGGATGTTTCAATTAAGACAATGATATTTATTGAAAGGTAAAGCATAAATGCATAGCCACTTGGAACATTATTGAACAAATGTAATTTATGTTGCCGTCGGTGCACTGAGTTTTAACACTGCTTTGATTTTATCAGCATTTGTCAATTAATCAACGTGAACCTTGTAAAACATGTTCTCCTATTAGTGGGAACAGGCAATTGCTTGAAGACATTGAAGGAAAGGTCATTTAATAATTTGCTAATTGTGCGAAGATGGATTTAAAATTTTTAAAAGGTACGATTCTCATTACTATTGTAACTAAATAGGCCCCAGTCTAAACTTAACCCTGCCAGTTTAAGCGTTGCCGATGTGTCTCTGTTCCTTCTTTTATTTTTCTTAAACACAAGAGAGAGAAAGAAATTAATATAAATTAATCTAACTTCAGGATTTTAAGATTTATTTTAAAATCTCTCATCATCTTTGCCAGTTCTGAGTTACAAGGCTTCAGGCTATGAAAATAAACAAATGAACTCAATCTCATGCAGTAGAAGGGTGAGAAAACCGGAAGATAAAGCAGAAGAAACTGGAAAGGCACAGTACCAAAAGGCCATGCTGTCGCAGGAGCTTACTGGTTTTATGATAGTCCCCTGGTTTATTCTGCCTTCCTTTTGATGTGAGGCGAGCCCCCCTACCACACACTGCCCCCTCCCCCGGTTTGTTCTCAGTATAATGAGAGAGCAGCAGAGTCAAGCCCTCTCTTCGGATAACCCATACATCAACACACTTGTCAACTCTCCTGGCAACAGAGAAAAGCACTTTAATTCGGATTCTGTCTCCACCTATGTACATGCAGCCATCCACGGGACAGAACTGAGTTTCAAATGGATGACATACCTTCTGCTAAGGTGTCTGCAGGGCTGAACCGGGAGACCCGCGCCATCTTTCGAGTTTAAGTGCAACTTAAGACGCCATCGTTATCTTAAGGCACTGCTAGAGGAGGGATTTCGTGCAGAGACAAGGTCTGCGGAATGGACATGGGTCTTGCTGGATCCAGGTCCACAAAGTGCTTTGCTTAGAGTCCCTTTTATAAGAGTCGCAAAGGCCAGGTTGTTCCCTGCCTGCTCAAACTGGCTCATCTGCCCTTCCCATTCCATTCTGTTCATGGTTCCAAATAAGTCACTATTTCAGGCTCATTTTCCTAAGCAGATGCAAACACCCCTTTCCAAGACCAGGTTCCCTTGGGCAAATTAGGTCTCTTGGAAAAGGGTCAAGGAACCATCAAACAAAACACTTCAAGGAACAAGGCCCTGGTTTCGGGTGACATTGTCGGACACGCAGGCAAACAAGTTATTTGTAGACTCTGGTTGGCAGTAGTGTTCTGTTGCATATGACACGGCCAGGGATTGGAGCTGGCTCTTGAGGATGATCATGACAAATGAAGTTATTTTTTTTTTAAATGAAAATTATTCTGATGGTCACAAGACAATTCATGGAATTTTTCCTCTTCTAGTTGCAGTCCTAACACAAACTGTCAACCAAGCTCTACTATCTTAATAAAATTATCATAAAAGAACTTGACTGCTTCAAGCAAACATGGAATATTTCTGAGAGGAGTGCCCCCACCGCACCCCACCATTGATTCTCAGAGATAAAGCTTAGTTTACATTCTTTTAACGGCTGTGCGCATTAACCTCAGCTTTGACAAGCTCACTTCCGCCCACTCAGATTCTCCTCAGAACGGGAGAGAAGAGGGAAGTACAAAGGTGGAAGCGGAGGCCGCTTACATATAACAGCTGTCCCCTGAAAGGAGGTGTTTCTAGCTGAAGTATATGGATCATATTGAGAAACTATAGGGGAAAAGAAATGGGTATATTTGTTTCCCTGACATTTCGAATACGGCAAATAAGTTTGTGTGCTTTGATTCAAATGGTTCCTTTGTCTTTGAGGGCTGAGTCATTTACAAGAGCAGGTCTGCAGCCTTCAAAGCTTGCTAAGAGCACCGCTGGCATTCAACATATGCACGGCATGTTAGGCAGACTTACAGCCTTGTGCATGGCTATATCCTTGATCATCTTCATTTAAAGCTAGTGTAGACTGATGAGAAAGCTTAGCATTCTCCTAGAGTTTCAGCTGGTTGCTTGTACCCTGCTAGGATACCCAGCTCTGGCTGGCCTTCCTCACTGCTCTGCAAGGTAGAGCTCAGAGAATTATTTACAACCCCTAGCAATTAGCAGAACCTGGGAGAACTTGTCCCCACTCAAGTCAGCAGGACATAAAAATATAAAAGATAGACAAAAACTAAAAACCAGACAGAAGATTTATGGACTTTCTAAAGCTCTAGATGGAGAAAATGTTACTCCAACATCCTGTGCTTAGGAATGGCTTGGGTCCTGTGTGCAGGACAGAAGCTGATCCATCACATTAGGGGGTCAAGACTTTGTAGCCCTAATAAACTTCCTGGTGATACTGGGGCCACACATTGAGTAGCGAGTGATTAAAGACACCACTAGGAATCTTTATTCTGGTGACCTTCTGCAGAGAGAGAACCTGATGTTCAAGCCCTGCCTTGAGCCAGCCACTGAGAGGCACTAAGCACATATCTGGGCCTGTTCTCCAATTACTATCTTGTGCATAGGAAATTTTATTCCAGTTTTACACAGAAGAGAACGGAGATGCAAGACCTAGCCTGTGACATCCCGTGAAAGGTTGGAAAAACGTACCTGACTTGGAAAAATGTATTTGCCCTAAAACCCATGTTTAATTCCTGCACAGCCTAAACTCAGAGGACGTTGGCTATTTGGATGAGAAATGGGCTCTATTCCTAAAGAAGGCATAACCTCCCAAGTTCGTGGAGCTGACTGGCAGCCCATTTACAACCTGACTTCCGGGGAAGAAGAGGAACTAAGAAGTGCAGTCATTATATTAAAAATCACAAAATGATGTTGATTATATACCTGGTAAAGTTTCTTACAGTCACTTATAAAACATTTTTTAAAGGGACTCTGTTAAAGTAATGTTTTATGTTTAAAAAGGGATATATGGGAGAGGGAGAAAAGGCTCTGTGGGGAAAGTGCTTAAGGATCAAGCATAAGGCCTGAGTTTGAATCCCTACAAATTAAGTCATGTAATGCCAGGCATCGCAGTGTATATCTGAAATAATCTTACCACTTCTACGGTGACATGGGAAGCAGAGCTGAGAGAATCCCCAGAAAGCTGTTGGCCAGCTAGGCTGCATACGCCAGCCAGTGACTAACAATTGATTCTGGCTCAAACAAGGTGAAAGGAGGGACCAGTCACTTAAGGCTGTCCTCTGACCCCCACTTGTGTGCCATGGTATATATTAGGACCACATACACAGACATGAATGCACACACACACACACACACACACACACACACACACAGAGAGAGAGAGAGAGAGAGAGAGAGAGAGAGAGAGAGAGAGAGAGAGAGAGAGACAGAAAGACAGAGAGAGACAGAGAGACAAAGAGAGACAGGGAGACAGAGAGAGAGACACACGGAGAGAGATATCACATATACATGTATACAACAATAAAAATAAAATAAAAAGGAAGAAATATCCTTTGTAAGATACATACAGTAAAATGGTAGACCTTCTCTGGCATGTCATAGTCTCAGAGACAATTTCCTTAGACTTGTCTGGCTTTCCAAAACTGGCCTATACAAAGAAACTGTTCTCATGCAAATTACTTCTGCCTGTCATTCCAAAAAAAAAAAAAATGGAAAGAAAAGCAGTAAAGAGGCGAAATCCTTTATTCCCTTGCTTTCCATTAAAGAGAATGGAAATTTGGCTTCACACTGATCTTTCCCTGCAGTGGTATGTGCTGAAGGCCTCATTACGGCAGGAGGCAAGGGATCTACCGCATTCCTTCTGAAGGCTCCGGGTCCTTCCACGACTTGTAAGCATCATAATAGTGCTGGGCATTATGTTATGTTCATAACGAATATTTGAGATTTATTTGTTACATGATCATTTGAGTGGTTATTTAGAGATACATTTGGGTTTCCTGAAATAAAACCTGATTGAACATGAAGGGACCTAGACAAGATGTGTGCACTGAGGATTCACGGTCACAAGGCTCTACTCCAGTGGTTCTCAACCTATGGGTTGCGACCCCTTTGGGGGGTCAAACAACCCTTTCACAGGGAGGGGTCACATATTGGCTATATTGTGTATCAGATACTTACAATTCATAACAGTAACAAACTTAGTTATGAAGTAACAATGAGAATAATGTTATTATTAGGGTTACTGTAGCCCGAGGAACTAGATTTTAAAGGGTCACAGCATTAGGAAGATTGGGAACCCCTGAGCTGCCCCAACCTCAGGTGGCTGATACAGGGTTGAGAGTTTGCAGATTTTCCTATGTTAGCGTCCTTGACTTTCCTGGTCCATCCCAGACCGCACTGTTGTGTATCCAGGCTGAGGGAAAGGCTACAGACCAAGGCGATGGCTACAGGCTTCTTTGCTGGGAGGCCTGTGTATCATCCAGCCTCCACTTTCAGCCCAGAGACTGTCTGCAACTCCTTCCACTATCACGCAAAACCATGAAGCTTCAAGTTGAGTTTTCTATATGCCCCATGAAGGCAGCATAAACAGAAGTCTCTGGTAACAGTTTATCCTGCAGGCTCATTGCATGAGCTCCCTCCTTGGAGAGAACATGCGTGAGCCTCCCTAGGACCAAAAGAAAAGCTTTTTACTGACTGGTAATACTTATTTATGAAGATGCAGATGTTTAGTGCTGGGCCATATGATTGAACAGATTTCACATTTAATAAAAGATTAGTTTACTCATTTAATTAGTATTTGAGACAATATCTAGGTTAGATCAGAATTCTCCCAGGCAGTACAAAAGAGGGAGAAAGAATCAGCTCAGGAAGGTGCCTGTTCTAATGACCTTCCAGGTCTTTTACAAAGACAGGGGAAGGGAGAAACACTCATGATTCGAATCAGTGTGTGGGTGGTGGTGCCAAAGGCAGGACATCCTTTGAAGGCCTCACAGATCCCTCAGGGAAGAATCAAAGCCCACGCAGAGCAGGCAAAGCACTGGTTCTCAGCTTGAGCATCACCTGATCCCCTTGGCGTTGAACAACCCTTTCATGGGGGTCAACTAAGGCCATCAGAAAACACATAACATTTATATTACAATTCATAACAGTAGCAAAATTACAGTTAGGAAGTAGCAACGAAAGCAATTTTATGGACGGGGGTCACCACAACACAAGGGACTGTATTAAAGGGTCACGGCATTAGGAAGGTTGAGGACAAATGAGCTAAAGTATCCAAGGAATGGAACAAGTCAAAGAGACCCTGAGAAGTGATGACCAGTGATGTACTTGACGGTGAGCTATAACTATACTATAGGTAAAGACCCTGTGGAAGGAGACTTTGTACACGTCTCCCAAGAGATCATCAATTAGTCAGCTATAGTTCAACTGTAGAATGTGGAGAGTTGGTACAGATGACAGGAAATGTGGGCTGTAGTAAGAGCAGCAGAGGCTCCTGGGTGCTGACTTTGTCATTAGACAAGGAGCTGGAAGACAACGAGAAAAGCATAGTCATGTTCTGTTTTGTGTTTGTGTGTGTGTGTGTGTGTGTGTATGTGTGTCTGTGTGTGTGTGTGTGGTATGTATGTATGTATAACTTCTATCTGTGATTCAACTAACTTTTAATTCTTTTTTTTAAAAAAGATGTATTTATTTGTTTTATGTAAGTATACCATAGCTGTCATCAGACACACCAGAGAAGGGCATCAGATCCCATTACAGATGGTTGTGAGCCACCATGTGGTATCTGGGAATCAAAATCAGGACCTCTGGAAGAGCGGTTAGTGTTCTTAACTGCTAAGCCATATCTCCAGCCCTAACTTTTGATTCTTAAACTTTAAGAATTAACTTAACATTCATCACCATACTATGTCTTATAGCAATACTGCAAGACTCATAACTGCAATAAGCCAGTGATGACCCTGCCCTCTCCCAATCCCTTCCAGCTCTGAGGAAACCACTCTCATTCTCTGTTAATTTCTCTTCTTTTTTCTTTCTCTCCCTCCTTCCTTTCCTTCTTTTTTTTTTTTTAATTAGGAAAAGCATTCATTTGCTAGATTGAGCAAATTCCTATATTGTAGGGCGTCTGTCTCCCCTAACTGTTCTCAGTTTGGCTCATCAACAGTCTTGCCCAAGCACACGAAGGCTCATTATATATGACTCCAACCTGGCCTCCACCTGCATGAGATTCAATCTCATCACAGAGGACAGTACTTGCAGCTCATGCTTCCTGTCTTCTATTTAAGTAGCATACACATTGACATTTTAAATATCACAGCATGCAGACATTATCCAATAACATATTAATATGTAAAATGAAGAAGAGTTGACTCTTCTTACCCCCATTACTGCCTCTCAACAAGCTTCCTCCCCTCATTTTCCAGTGTCTCGGGCAATTTGGGATTATATGAATATTCTATTTACATTCCTACGACCATGGAGTCTTGTGCACTATAACGTCAAGTAGCAGAAGGTTTCACTTCAGATATAGAGCTATTATCTTTTACTCTTTGGGCTTATTATAACTTTTTTTTTAAAGCCAGCCAAAAGAATTACAAATTGAAATAATGTCAAGCCAGCCAGTTCATCTGTCAGATCTATTTCCCGGCCAAGAGGCCTCATCAGTCTGTTTGGCTTACAGGGGGTTGGCCAGGAGTTTCTTTTAACACTGTGTTGTGATTTCTCTGTGCCAGTCAGTGTTGGGCGCCCCCTTTCCTGGTTTCCTCAGTGTCCTCTCTTCACGTCTTTGTGTTTATACAGCACGTTCCCTAGTTGTTTCCTAGGTAAGTCCATGGGAGGCATATTTGCTGAGACCATGCATATCTAAAAATGTCTTAACTTGATGCAGGCCTATTTGCTAGTTCACCTGGTAACATGCACGCTAAGAGAGGAGGCCATTTTCTTGGGAGGTGTAAGCTGTACTCCAGCACCTGCTGTTGAGAAGGCTCACACCATTGCTATCCCTGCCCTTTCCTGTGTAACTTTTGTGCTTTCTCTGAAGGGTCTGGAAACTTCTTTCTAATTCTGCTACTTTGAAGTTTCACGCTAAGCACCATTAGGACCTCATTTATCCAGTGGTCTGGGCACTTTCTTGTCCCTTTACATCTGGAGACACCTACGGTTCTCTCTTTAAATGTGCTATATAATCTTAACCTGGATCCCACAGAGTTATTTTTTTCTCTTTCTGGAACTCCTTTGGAAAAAACCTGAACCTTATGGATGAATCTACTAGTTTTATTTTATATTTTTTACCTCAACCCCAACCCATCCTCCATCTCTCATTGCCAATTTGCTTTCTAGGAAATCTACTTGACTTTAGCTTCTGTATTCAAATATGTGTGTGTGTGTGTGTGTGTGTGTGTGTGTGTTTGTGTATATATATATATATATATATATGTGTGTGTGTATATACATACATGTACACATATATACATATATGTACATATATATAACATACACACATACATGTAAGACTAAATCTATATATAATATATTGGTATACATCATTATATAGTATATATATCTAATGTAGATTATGATTACATCATTATATAATATATAATAATCTTTATTTCACATATACTTATTTTCTGATTTTTCCCCTTTGTCTATAGAATGCTCATTTTATGTGATGACTACAGCAGTGTTTCTCATCTTTTTGAAAGATGTTACAGAGTTTTGAAAGCTCTTCATTTGCTCAACTAAGAATCTTCTCCAAGTCCCCTTAATATCATCTCGTCTCTTCTCTCCTCTCCTCTCCCCTCCCCTCCCCTCCCCTCCCCTCCCCTCCTCTCCTCTCCTCTTCTCTCTTCTCTTTTCCTCTTTTCTCCTCTCAGCCTTTCTTTTTCTCTGGGTATTTACATTTTATTCTCTAATTTAAACTGAAGGTAATATTTAAGTGGCTAGTGAGTTTTGACAATTAATTTATATTTAAGACACTCTTATGTGTAGTATATACTGAAATACAGACACACATAAGTGCAGGGGTGTCTCACTCTGCCTCTGTCTCTTCACACTTCTGGATGGAGTTTGTGTAACTGCAAAGTTAGGAGGTCAGATGGAGTCCCCCTAAATAGTCACGGAAAAGTTCTGAGATTAGATCATGTAGAAACATCTCTTGGCCTCCTCTCTACCATCCTGGAAGGTCTAGACTACAGTTTCTTCTCTAATGCTCCTGTTTGATCTTGTTTTACCTGGCATTATGTGAACTTATATGGCTATGGAGCCTCCTTTTTTATTTCTTTCAGGTAATGCCTACTAACAGACTACAGAAAGATGCAACGAGTTGATGTTCAATGTCTGATTCTAACTCTTTCCTTCCACTTTACAAATCCAGCTAGAAATTTTCATTAAGAAAGAAGTCAGAGCACAATCTGCTAATGTTTTTATTTATTGATGCTTCCTCCTAAAGCAGTATATAAATTATAGAGTGTCAGGAAAAGCTATGATGATTTCAATGAAATTAGACATTTCCAAGCATAGCTTAATATCTCATCTCTAGATGCATCTAGGACAGCTGGACACTCAGCCATTGGCTGAATCGCTGCATCGTTGATTTGATTTGGCTATGAAGACAGTCAGATTGCTGGAAACACATCTGGCCATTTTGGCAATCAATGAATGAAATGAATCAACCATGCAGCACTTGGACTGACTGCTCAGTGATCAGTGTAGGAGGGAAGAATGGGGAAGTTTATTCTTAGGTGCAGGACCATATTAGGACAGGATGATTGTACTCAAAGGGATTCTCCTGATCATTTCAATGCCATCATATAAATTAAACCATTAAAAGTCAAAACACTTTCCCCTTTCTATTAACCTACTGACATCTACATTTATCTCAAAGGAAGAGACTGTGCTGAATGTCACAAGGAAGAAAAGGACATGCAGCAGATCAAGATGCTCCTGCATTCCCAACAGGAACCAGGGATCAGCTGTCAGCAAGTTTCCATGCAGTTGCTGGAAGTCTCCTCTCATTAAAAAAAAAAAAAAGTAACCCTCAAGTAGTTTACAGATTTATAATTGATTATAAACATACTTTTTGGCTTTTCTCTTTACTCTTGCTTCATTATAGAATCTTTCTTAGTTTATCTACATACCGGACTTAAGAAGTCAATGAATACTTTGATGCCATTACGTGTCATGTTAACTTCAGAAAGTCCCTGAGAATCTGTTACAATATTTCCTTTGCCTAGCTTCAGAGCCTGTCTCTTCTCTCCAGACTGCTAAGGTTTTAATGTTGGTAACTGTTCTTATCTTTCCATTTAGAAAGTCTATCCAAAGCACACAATTTTCCCTTTTAACAGAAGAAGACATATCAAGCCTTCATTCTGTACCATCCAAACACACGAGTCAGTTGGCAGTAGGGTAAACATCAGTTTTGGTTTGCCCAGGATGTTGGACTTTGATATTAGAGTGCTCTCCAAAATGCCCCCAAACTGGGTCACCTTGAGTGGCAGCTTGAGAGGAGGACTGTGTGTGACACAGATGCCACCATTACAGAGTTACAGTTTCAATCCATGTATCAGAAGTGCTTTTCTGTCATCACGAAACAGATGCAGAAAGCAATGAAGCACCAGATGGATGAATGGGCTTAATGCCCTTTAAGTTTCCTTGATACCAGTGGATCTCAATTTTGGCTGCTCACAGGAATCATCTGGTTGGGCCTGAGGAACAGTATTCTAATGACCCCAGCAGGACTGCAGGGATGTCTTAGAAACAATATTCTACATTTACCAAGATTCAAATTACAGGTCTACAGACAGCCCCTTCGAACAACAACAACAACAACAACAACAACAACAACAACAACAACAATCTTTATGAGCTTTGCCTTTAAAAATGCAGCATGCCACTATCTAACTCATACTTACAAACAGAACACATAAACTATATTTATTTGCATGTATGTATGTATATATTGGAACATGGTCCAAGAATGGGTCGTGTGAGGGGAATTCTGAGCGCTTGTGAGAAAAGAACAAGAAAACAAGACAAGAAACTTGTGACCTCAGATTTTTCAAGAACACAGACTTGTACCTGGCATCTGCTTTTGTGCCCCTCCCAGGTGTAGCAGTAGGAGTGAATTTGCTTTGGATTATGCATTATAGCTAGCTATTGCTATTTCTTTATACACCTCTGTGGAAAAACCCTTCTACCACCTGCGGCTCGTCCTTGTGATTATACATGCCGCTCATGTTTCTCCCCTGTCATGCCTGCATTCTGGTTACCAATCATTACCAGCTATTGACATCACTATTTTTAAAAACAAAATGATTGGAGCAGCTGACCAAAAGACAAGTTTACAGAGGACGTGGCCAAAGGCCTGAGATGGCTAGAAAACCTGCTGCAGCCATGCACGGTTTCTAGAGGGCCTGGAGGGCTGGATGGAACTGAGCTAGATGGCATTCCAAATGGAGAAAAGAAAGAAAGGACAGGCTAAGAAGCTATAAGATCATCAACCTTAAATTTATTTCTGGATAATCAAGTTTACATTTGAAGCAATACAATCTTAGAGGTTGCATGGAACTATGTACCAGGCCAATGATTACAAAGAAGAGGATACAGAACAACCACTGTTTGGAAGATGATCTCTTAATCCGTTGAAAAGGTAAATCACTTCAGCCAGTGGTTCAGGTGGCATGCCATAAGCTTAATGAACAATTTGGTCTACAAGGTAGAGATAAGTCACAGAGCAGCAATAGCAAAGGCCCTTCTCTCTCATGCTGAATCTACTGAAGACAATGGATGGCCTGATACCAAGGCAGATGGGAGCGGAAGCCACTGCCAGGGCTCCGAGGATACTGCTTCAATTGATTCAACGATGATTTCAAGTAGAAATCACACAAGAGGTAAGTACGTGTTGTCCTTAGAGCCATGTTATATGATTAATTAATCACTGATTTTTTTTTCAAATTCTAAGTCTAAATTACAACAGCCTTTTCTCTGGGTTTTGGAATGGAAGCCGCACTATTCTATTTGTCTTTGCCTCCTAAATAAGTTAATTTTCACATTTTTTTCCACTATAGGTTTTAATGAAAGATATTAGGTGATGCCAATGAATGATCTGGGCATGCACCAACTCAGGGAGTCAGTTGGCACAATTAACATCTAGAAGTAGGCACCACTGGTTATTTCACACATTATTAACTTATATTACAATTCAAATAAGCTTACAGCTGGCAAAAAAGTCTCTTCTGTAAAGTGATCTCAAACATAATAGGCTTAATCAGAGATAAATTAAATTAGGCAGCCATGCATACTGCAGCATATTAATTCTGAGTAGTTATTAAGTACATTTCTCTTATCAGTGGTGTGAACACAACATTGTATGCAAACACATTCTTTAAGAGACTAGCAAATAAAGTTTGTATTTGGGATGCTGTGTACTTGACATTTCCCCATGCCCGCTTGAGATGATAAATAATCTTTTCTGCTAATAACGGCACTAGGTTAAGTCCCCAGAAATGAGTCAACTTGATTTCCAAGCAATTAGGCAAAATTAGACAAAAGAACAACAACAAAACTCCTACATGTTCTGGGATTTTTCAAAGGGAACTCTTCAACCATGCAGAGTAATAAGTAAATAAGTAAGTAAGTAAATAAATAAATATCACACCGATGAGAAATGGTAGGAAGTATTCACCATGCTAACAATCAGTCCATCTTGTTCTGGCGTGGGTAACCCCTGGCACCGCAGAATACTCAAAGAAGGAAAGGATATAAGCAAAGGGTATTTTATAATACCCATGGGCTGGCTGTTTCTTTGAATGGTAGTAATCTAAACTAGCAAGCCAACACTCCGATCCCACATAGTAGTAGTGGCACTTTTGGGAAAGAAAATTAAAAGCAGCGTCTAAGACTTTATAATCACCCCCTCCCCCATGCACTCATGTCACATGACCTTCCGTCATGCACTTTTGCTATATTATCTTGGAGTGTTACTGGTCACCAGATCCTTTAATTTCTATATCTTGAAAAAAAACCCCCAAATTCCTAGGAATGACCCCACCCCTGCAAGCCTGAGAAACATGTTTGATACTCTTTGTGCTTCTCACACGTAAAACTCCATATAAGGTGACAAGGACATTAAGCTTCCCAGTGAGCAAAATGTGAAGCTAATCACTATCTGTTCTCAGCCACGGATCCAATAGTTGGGGAATTCAAGTGCCTGGGAGTAGCTCGCCCACGGGCGTCAGAAAGCATCTCCTTGGGATGTCTAAGGAAGATGCATGTGCATCTTCAAATGTCAACAGACTTAAACGGCAATAGCACAGTTCCTAGTTCACTTACGATACATTACACAGCAACAGACTTTCTGTTACTTTTAAGATCCAAAAGCTACTCCTCATGTCTTGTACACATATCTTGGCTGAACTGTGACTCTTATTTCTGGAGAGCTAATGCTTTTTTAAAATTTCTTATAGTCAGGCAATGTTGGCATAGGCCTTTAAATCCTACCACTTGGGAGGCAGAGGCGGGTGGATCTGGGTGAGTCCTAGATCAGCTGGGTCTACAGAGTGCCAGGATTCTCAGGGTGACACAGACACTGTCTTGGAAACAAACAGTCAAACAAACAAAATCCCTAAGTCTTAAAACCTCTTGATAGCTTTTATTGAATTCATTCACGGTAACTCTTGTACACATATAAACCACATCCTGATTACTATAAATCTCAACCCTCTATCCATACTTAATCATCACAACTAATACCTCGACCTCTTCTCTACTTGCTTTTTAAATCTTTGTATCTCTAAAATTTTACTTCCTGTTTATATCTGCAGGGCATAACCAGGATCTACTGGGCAAGCATGACTTGGAACTGCCTGTTAGAGCCCCATGGGAAAACACAATGACTGTACTTCCCCCCAGAGGCCATCGGTAGCCATTATGTCATCAGAACAGGGGAGGGCTCTGGAGGCCTCTCTCAAGCCATTATTCCATTTAAGATGACAACTGAGATAATTTTCCTACCTGATAGACTAAATTCATTATTTGTGCTAGTCAGAGTCAAATAAATTTAAAGACAAAAAGGAAGCATCCTGGTTTTAATAATCCGCTATCTTCCCTTCATGTATGTGCTCATTCATACATTATTACATATATGTCAGGCACGATGTGTAATATCTGGCCGAGGGATATGAACAACAGAGCCAGTTTTCACTTCAGGAAAGATGCGCACAGTGTGTGTGACGGCGTGCTGCTTGGGAAAACCATCTAAGGATGTGGTTCCTTTCTGAGGCCCTTCAAGAGAAGATGCGCTCTTGTACCGAATTCTAAGATGACTTCTGAAGATAAGATTTAGATGTATTTTATACACATGAGCGCTCTACCTGCATGTAAGTCTGTGTGGTTATCTACAGAGGTCGAAGGAAGGCACTGGATCTGCTGGGAACTGGAGTTGCAGATGGTTGTGAGGCCTTTGGGAGCAGAACCAAGGCATTGCTATGCCTCCTGTGGAAGTCATTGACTAGTAGCATCTACGCTTTTAAGAGTTTCAAGACAGGCATCTCTGCCTGTGTGCAATTCTTTTATAAGGTAGAACTTCCTTCTGCAGTTTATTTGTATCAAGATGAAGTTACGGATATTTTTCTCATCTCACATATATTCTTCTCATCCTCTGCGCAGCACTCAAGCCCTGCATTCTTTTGTCCCTTGTAATGATGATTCCAGCGTTGGTCATGGGAGGATCTTTCAGGTCAGCTCCCATCCCCTTGGCATCCGGTATCCTTTTCTTTCTGCTGTTTCAACTCAGATGCCATAAGATCATCTTGTGTTTTTACCACCACAGCCATTAAAATGGCCATTTTTCCAGAGAAACCTAGTTCCCACCATTGGCTGGTGATATTTGGAGACCAAGATCTTGGGTACCAAGTATGATTGATGTTACAATGGTGACACTACTCCCTGGCCTTTTCTACAAACTCAGCCGGGAAATGCATTAAAGCCATTGAGTTTTCCATTTATAATATTTAAAAACCCTTAACAGTAAATAATAAGCATTAAGACTTATATTATAAGCAACAAAATATCATGAAAGATATTAACGAAGATCCATGAGTGAAAGATCATTCAAGTTTATGGATTGGAAGACTCAGTATTAGCCATTAATTCTTCCCAACTTGAGGCTGAATATCAACATAATTCCAATTATGATCCTGCTTGGTTGGATGATTTTGTTTTTATTCTTAGTATCCGGCAATCTAATTCTTAAATGCATATTAAAGGTCATAAGAAGCAGGACACATGAACCAGCTTTTTGAAAAGGAAAGAACAGATGGCTCGTGACACCTTACTTGAAGACTAACTATAAATCTGCCATAATCAGTGCAAGCCATGTAGTTTCAGTGAGTGTCCTCCAGGAGCACAGATATTTGAACATTTGTTCTGCGATTGATGGTGCTGGGGGGTGGGGGGGAGGGGCAGCCGGAGGTTTAGAGGTGTGGCCTTGATGGAAGAAATGCCTGAAGATGGGCTTTGAGAGTTTAAATCTTCGTTCTGCTTTTAGATTGTTCTATCAGAATCATGCTTGAGGTCAAAGATGTGAAGTCCCCTTCTGCCGCTGGTCAGCATGCTTTGCTGCTGGGATGGACTCTTATCCTTTTAAACTCGTAAGCCACCTTACACCTTTCCTACTGTAAGCCACTACACCTTTCCTGCTGTAAGCCACCTACACCTTTCCTGCTGTAAGCCACCTACACCTTTCCTGCTATAAGCTACCTACACCTTTCCTGCTGTAAGCCACCCACACCTTTCCTGCTGTAAGCTACTACACCTTTCCTACTGTAAGCTACTACACCTTTCCTACTGTAAGCCACTACACCTTTTCTGCTGTAAGCCACTGTACTGGCTAGTTTTGAGTGTCAACTTGACACAGGCTGGAGTTATCACAGAGAAGTGAACTTCAGTTGGGAAAAATGCCTCCATGAGATCCAGCTGTGGGGCATTTTCTCATTTAGTGATCAAAGGGGTGGTGCCATCTCTGGGCTGGAAGTCTTGAGTTCTATAAGAGAGCGGGCTGAGCAAGCCAGGAGAAGCAAGCAAGCCAGCAAGGAACATCTCTCCATGGCCTCTGTGTCAGCTCCTGCTTCCTGACCTGCTTGAGTTCCAGTCCTGACTTCCTCTGGTGATCAACAGCCATGTAGAAGTAAGCTGAATAAACTCTTTCCTCCCCAACTTGCTTCATGCTCATGATGTTTGTACAAGAATAGAAACCCTGACTAAGACAGCCACCTACACCTTTCCTACTGTAAGCCACCTACACCTTTCCTGCTGTAAGTCACTACACCTTTCCTGCTGTAAGTCACTACACCTTTCCTGCTGTAAGCCACCTACACCTTTCCTACTGTAAGCCACCTACACCTTTCCTACTGTAAGCCACCTACACCTTTCCTGCTGTAAGCCACCTACACCTTTCCTACTGTAAGCCACTACACCTTTCCTGCTGTAAGCCACTACACCTTTCCTACTGTAAGCCACCTACACCTTTCCTGTTGTAAGTCACTACACCTTTCCTGTTGTAAGCCACCCACACCTTTCCTGCTGTAAGCCACCTACACCTTTCCTACTGTAAGCCACCTACACCTTTCCTGCTGTAAGCCACTACAGATTTCCTGCTGTAAGTCACTACTCCTTTCCTGCTGTAAGCCACCCACACCTTTTCTGCTGTAAGCCACCTACACTTTTCCTACTGTAAGCTGTCTGGTCATGGTGTTTTATCACATCAACAGAAAAGGAACTTTATATAGACATACATACTCATTTGCTTTTGGGGAACAGCACCTAGGAATTTCTATAGGGAAGGGAAATCTGTTTAAAAAATAGTGCTGAGAAATTAAATGTGCACAGAGGACCAGTAAATCTCATACCAACCTCATATAATAAATAAAAATTAGTTCAATATAAAGCATAAATCTAAACATAAAGATTAAAACTAAAAGGCTTTATTTATAGAAATTACTTTGATTTGGGGTTAAAGAGCTTTTAACATTGAGAACAGTAAGAAAAACAACGAAGGAAAAACGTTGATAGAATAGACCTCAAAACTAAAAACATGTACTTACCAAAAGGCATTGTGGAGAGAATTTGTAGTAAAGCCACATTCTGAAAAATCACACTCACCAAACACATATATGATGAATACCAACATCATATATGTGTGAAGAATGCTTATACCTCAACTATAAAAATACAAATGACCCAGTATAAAAATGAGAAAATGACTTTAATGGGCCCTTTACAGAGGAAGATGTATGAATGACCAGTAAACATATGAAAATGATTTCAGCATATTGGTCAAGGAAAATGCACTTCAGGATATAATGTAGTACTGCTATGAAGCCTCAACAATGGCCAGAATGACATAAGGCCAGACAGAACCAAGTGCTACAGAGGATGTGGGCTAACCAAAGTGACCAAAGTGAGCAAAGTGACCGTGTGCTGTTGGTGGGAATGTAAATGGCCTCTTTTTTCCCCTTTTTTCAAAAAGACTTATTTATTTATTTTTTTTATGTGTATGAGTACACTGTAGCTGTAGAGATGGCCATCAGCCATCATGTGGCTGTTGGGAATTGAACGGCCCCGCCCCCCCCCTCTCTTGCTCCGGCCCCACTCCAGCGTAATACACTGTAGCTGTCTTCCAACGCACCAGAAGAGAGCGTCAGATCTCATTACGGGTGGTTGTGAGCCACCACGTGGTTGCTGGGATCGGAACTCAGGACCTTCGGAAGAGCAGCCAGTGCTCTTACCCGCTGAGCCATCTCGTCAGCCCGTAAACGGCCTCTTAGACCAAGCCT
>JADRCD010216845.1:0-16524 GCA_019843815.1 Montemys delectorum
CCACTCCTTGCCCTCCAACTCCACCATCTCAAGACCTACTGAATGATACATTTAGTGCTGCCTGCCTGTATATGCATATGTGTGGGACCATCTACTGAATCATAGCCTCTTCAGACCCACATCCCTGAAGAAAACTGACTGTCCTTCCCCCAGCAACCATTAACTATCAATAGCACCTCAGATGAAGGTGGAAATTCATGAGCCCTTTTTCCAGCTATGTTTGGATTTTGGTTGGCTTGATGCTGTGCAGGTCTTGTGCATGTAGTCCCAGCATACGTTCAATGTGTGCAACAGACCTATCAATCATGGAAAATACTGTTTTCTTTCAGAGGCCTCTGGCTCTTAGAATCTTCCCATCCTCTTTCCCAGCACAATTCTTGAGCTTTGGGGAAGGCAGTGTAATAGAGATGTTCTATTTAGAGTCAAACGTTCTATAGTCTCTTTCTCTCTGTATGTCACTGGATGTAGAGGATGTCACTGTATTGTCATCTACGATAAAAACAAATGTCTTTGATAAGGGAAGAAAATGCACTAACTTATGAGTTTAAAAATAAAAATTTAGAGGAAGAGATCATATATATATGTATATATATATATATGTACACATATATGTACATGTATATGTATGTGTGTGTATGTATGTATACATATATGTAAGTACATATGTATGTACATATACACACATATACATGTATATACATATATGAAGGTTTATATCATGGGTTTCATATGGCATTTCCTTTTTAAATTTTTTATTAATTTATTTAATAATTTGGAGTTTTTTCTACTAGTTTATTTATTCACTTTACATCCAGATCACAGCCCCCCTCTCTTCCCAATCCCCCACCCACTTCCCCTTCCCCCTTTTACCTTCACCTCTGAGAGGAGGTAGATCCCCACGTGAGTACTAACCTACCCTGGAACATCAACTCACTGCAGGACTAAGCACATCCTCTACCACTGAGGCCATACAAGGCAGACCAGTTATGGAAACAGGAACCATAGGCAGGCAACAGGGTAAGCCTCTGCTCCAGATGTTGGAGGATCTACATGAAGACCACACTGCCCAGCTGCTATTTATATGTGGTGGGCCTATGTTCAGGTCAAGCCCTTGTATGCTCTTTGGTTGGTGGTTCAGTCTCTGGGAACTCCCAAGAATACAGGTTTGTTGACACTGTTGGTAGTCTTGTGGAGTCCCTATCTCTTCCAGGTTCCTCAATCCTTCCCTCAACTCTTCCACAAGACTACCTAAGTTCAGTGTGTTTGGCTGGGGGTCTCTGCATTTGTTTTGGTCAGCTGCTGGGTGGAGCCTTTCAGAGGACAGATATATTAGGCTTCTGCCTGTGAGTCCAGCTGACAGATGCAAACATAGCCTGAGGCTGCAAGGTCGTTGAAGGAGGAAGACAGGCCAGAAATGTGTTCTTATTAATCCTCTGAGGACAAGCTCAGTATGTTCCCCCCACCCCAAAGTGGCAGGGTTTCTACTGCATTCATTTATGTCCATCACACACAGGGCACTGAAAAATATAGCTGCCAGCAGTGTCCTCACATGTTATACAATTGTGACAAGGTTTAGAACAACAAAGAGGGATCAAAGTCTCACAGTGTGTCCCTGTGAATCCACTACTTGTGCAGTCAAAGTAGTAGTTGTTCCTATGGAAACATTGCTTATTGGCGCATTCCTCAAGGTTGAGTTCACGGCAGTCTCCAAGGAATCCAGGTATACTCACAGAAGAGTATACCCCAAGAGCATCCTGACACTGACACGTGACATCATGTAAATACAGCTGGGAACCACATTCATCAATTTCTACCTCACAGTTCACGCCAAAATACTCTTGAGGACAGACATACGTGTATCTTCTTTTCTCATTGTGGCATACAGCCTCATTCATGCAGGGATCAGAAACACATTCATCCACTTCCAAGTCACAATGCCTGCCTTGGTATCCAGGCACACAGAAGCAGGAGTAGCCATTGATTCCATTCTGGCACACAGCCCCATTGTGGTAAGGGCCAGAAGCAAACTTATTGTTGTCAATCTCAAAAAACCTTCCAGCATATTCAACAGATCAGATACAGAGTGCACAGGGACTTTAGGGCTGGTGCCGCCATGTCGGCAGGCATCTCCTCCACAGGAATTAGTAGCAGATTCATAGTTCAGCACACTGTACCCAGGAAGACATTGGCACAGAAAGCCCCTTTCTCCTGTGGTATTCATACAAGTGGCAATTCCTTTGCGGGGACTGGAGAAATAAGGTTCTTTTAGATCTTCACAGTCTTTGTATAAATTTTTGGCCGTGTCTAAGCAACAATTGCTGTCTTGTAGAAATCCTAGTACATACAATTATGAAGTCACTGCAGGGCTAGGAACTTCCTTTGATCTTAGCATCTGAACCATTGGTGTTCTACTCAGGAAGTTGTCTCCATTGACAATGATTTCAAGATTATTTCCCATTTTCTCTTCTATTAGATATAGTGTATCTCATCTTATGTTGTAGTCTTTGATCCACTTGGACTTGAGTTTTGTGCAGAATAACAAATAAAGATCTATTTGCATTCTTCTACATGCAGACATCCAGTTAGACTAGCACCATTTATTAAAGGTGCTTTCTGTTTTCCATTGCGTGGTTTAGCCTTCTTTGTCAAAAATCAAGTGTCTGTAGGTGTGTGGGTTTATTTCTATTTCTGGGTCTTTGATTTTATTCCATTGGTCAACCTGTCTGTTTCTATACCAATACCATGCAGTTTTTATTACTATTACTCTGTAGTGAAACTTGAAATCAGGGGTGGTGATACCTCCAGAAGTTCTTTTATTGCACATGATCGTTTTAGCTATCTTGGGTGTGTTTTTGTTTTTTCATATGACATTGAGAATTGTTCTTGCAAGGTCTATAAAGAATTGTGTTTGAATTTTGGTGAGAATTGTACTGAATCTACAGATTGCTTTTGGTAAGATGACCATTTTCACTTTGTTAATCCTACTGATCCATGAGCATGGAAGATCTTTCCATCTGCAGATATCTTCTTCAATTTCTTTCTTCAGGGAATTGAAGTTCTTGTTATACAGGTCTTTCACTTGCTTAGCTAGAGTTACACCAAAATATTTTATATTATTTGTGGCTATTGTGAAGTGTGTTGTTTGCTGAATTTCTTTCTCAGTCTGTTTTATCACTTACATAAAGGAGGGCTACTGATTTTTTTTTTTAGTTAATTTTGTATCCAGCCAATTTGAGGGAAGTGTTTATCATCTGTATGAGTTGGATGTTATAATTTTGGGGGTCATTTGAGTATACTATGGTATCATCTGTGAATAGCAATACTTTGACTTCTTCCTTTCCAATTTGTATTCCTTTGAACTCTCTTAGTTATCTTATTGCTCTAGCTAGAACTTCAAGTACTATATTGAAGAGATGTAGAAAATGGACAGCCTTGCCTTGTCCTACATTTTCTCTTCATTTAATTTGATGTTGGCTATTGACTTGCCTAATACTGACTTTATTGTGTTTAGGTATGCACCTTGTATCCCTAATCTCTCTAAGACTTCTAACATGAAGGGGTGTTGGATTTTTGCCTTTTCATCATCTAATGAGATGATCATGTGGGGTAGGTTTTTCCTTTCAATTTGTTACATGGTGAATTACATTGATGGATTTTTGTATATTGAACAACTAGATGAAGTCGAGTTGATTGTGGTGAATGATGTTTTTGATGTGTCCTTGGATTTGGTTTGCCACTATTTTATTGAGCATTTTTGTATCAATGTTCATAAGAGTGATTGGTCTGAAATTCTCTTTCTTTGTTGAATCTTTGTCTGGTTTAGGTCTCAGGGTAACTGTGGCCTCATAGAATGAAGTAGGCAATGTTCCTTATGTTTCTATTTTGTGGAACAGTTTCAGGAGTTTCCAGTAGCTCTTCTTTGAAAGTCTGGTAGAATTCTGTGCTAAAACAATCTGGACCTCAGGCTTTTTGTTTGTTTTGGGATGTTTAATGACTACTTCTCTTTTATTAGGGGTTCTAGAACTGTTTAAATAGTTTACCTGATCTTAATATAACTTTAGTAAGTTGTATCTATCGAGAAAATCATCTATTTTGTTTAGATTTTCCAATTTTGCGGAGTACAGGCTTTTGAAGTAAGACCTAATGATTTTTTTTTTAATTTCCTCAGTATCTGTTGTTATACCTTCATTTTCATTTCTGATTTTGTTAATTTGGATACTGACTCTCTAACCTTTAACTTAGTTTAGCTAAGGGTTTATCTATCTTGTTGGTTTTCTCAAAGAACAAAATCTTAGTTTTATTAATTCTTTGTGTTGTTCTCTTTGCTTCTGATAGATTGACTTCAGCCCTGAGTTTGATTATTTCCTGCCATCTATTCCTCTTGAGTGTGTTTGCTTCTTTTTTCCCTAGAGTTTTCTGGTGTACTTTTAAATCATTAGTATGAGAACTCTCTAATGTCTTTATGGAGGTACTTAGTGCTATAAACTTTCCTTTTCGAACTGCTTTCATTTTGTTCCATAAATTTGGGTATATTTTGTCTTCATTTTCATAGAATTCTAGAAAGTCTTTAATTTCTTTCTTTTATTTCTTCTTTGACCCAGTGGTCAATGAGTAGATAGCTGTTCAGTTTCCACGAGTTTGTCAGCTTTCTTGTTTCAGTTTTGTTGAAGTCCAGTTTTAATCCATAGAGATCTGATAAGATGCCAGAAGTTATTTCAATCTTCTTGTAACTGTTAAGGCTTGCTTTTGGACCAAGTACATGGCCAATTTTTGAGAAGGTTCTATGACGTGGTAAAAGAAAATATATTCTTTTGTGTTTTGTGTTTGGGATATTCTATAGATAACTGTTAGGTCCATTTGATTCATAACCTCCAATAATTTCATTATTTCTCTTTTAGTTCTGTTTTGATTTCCTGTCCATTGGTGAGAGTGTAGAGTTGAAGTGTCCCACTACTAATGTGTGGCATTTGGTGTGAAACTTAATCTTCAGTAATGTTTCTTTTACAAACATGGGTGCCCTTGCATTTGGTGCATAAGTGTTCAGAAGTAAGAAATCATCTTGATGGATTTTTCCTTTGATGGGTATGAAGTGTTATTTCCCATCTCTTTTGATTACTTTTGGTTGAGATTCTATTTTATTAGATAGTAGAATGTCTACTCCAGTTTGATTCTAGGGTACAATTGCTTGGAAAACCTTCCAGCCCTTTACTCTGAAGTAGTGTCTATCTTTGTTGCTGAGGTGTGTTTCGTGTATGCATCAGAAAGACTAGATCCTGCTTATGCATCCACTCTGTTAGCCTTGTCTTTTTATTTGTGAATCAAATTCATTGATGGTGAGAAATATTAATGACCACTGATTGTTAGTTTCTGTTATTTTGATAGTCATAGTGTGTGTGTGTTTCTCTTCTTTTGATTTTGCTGTGAAATTATTAATTTATTGTGATTTCTTGGGTGTAGTTACCTTCCTTGTGGTAGAATTTTCTTTCTAGTATCTTCTGTAGGGATAAATTAGTGAAAATTAAATTTAATTTTAATGGAATATCTTGGTTTCCCCCAAATTAAAATTTTTTCTGGGTATAGTAGTCTGAGCTGTCTTCTGTGGTCTCTTAGGGTATGCAAGATTTCTATCCAGGCCCTTCTAGCTCTTTGAGTCTCTGTTGAGAAGTCAGGTATAATTCTGCCTTTATATGATACTTGACCTTTTTCTCTTACAGTTTTTAATATTATTTCTTTGTTATGTACATTTAGTGTTTTGACTATTACATGGCAGGAGGATTTTATTCTCTTGTCCCATGTATGTGGTACTCCGTAAGCTTCTTGTATGTTTATAGCCATCTCTTTCTTTAAGTTGGGGAAATTTTCTTCTATGGTTGTATTAAAGATATTTTCTTGGCCTTTAATCTGGTAATATTCTCCTTCTTCTATCCCTATTATTCTTAGGTTTGGCCCTTTCATAGTGTCTCAAATTTCCTGGATGTTTTGTGTTAGAAACTTTTTATAGTTGGCATTTTCTCTTACTGATGTATCAATTTCTTCTATGGTATCTGTGATGCCTGAGTTTCTCTTTTCCATCTTTCATATTCTGTTGATGGTGCTTATGTCTGTAGTTCCTGTTCCCTTTCCTAGGTTTTCTATCTCTAGAGTTTCCCACATTTGTGTTTTCCTTATTGCATTTACATCCATTTTCAGATCTTGAACAGTTTTACTCATTTCTTTCACCTGTTTATATTTTCTTATATTTCTTCATATTTATTCCCTTCCTCTTTAAAGGCCTCTATCTGATTTATTGTATTTTCCTATATTTCTTTAATGAATTTGTTTAGTTTTCTCTTTCAGAAAAAGATTTACTTATTTGTTTTGTGTATATGAATACACTGTAGCTGTCTTTAAACACACCAGAAGAGGGCATCAGATTCTATTATTACAGATGGTTGTGAGCCACTATGTGGTTACTTGGAATTGAACTCAGGACCTCTGGAGAGCAGTCAGTGATCTTAACCACTGAGCCATCTCACTAGCCCATTTATTTTTCTCTTTAAAGGCCTCTATTATTTTCATAAGATGCCATTTAAGGGCATTGTCTTGTTCTTCAGCTGTGTTTGGGTATCCAAGGCTTGCTGAAGTAGGAGAGCTGGGTTCTGATCATGCCATATTGCCCTGGATTTTGTCAATTGTGTTTTTATGCTGGCCTTTAGCCATCTAGCTGCCTCTGGTACTAGCTATCCTGTTAGTCCCTGGTAGTAGCAGACCTCTGCTTGTCTTTGGTCACAGCATGCCTCCAGGGAAGCAAGTTGAGCTGGTTGCTCCAAGTGTCAATAGGCTTCCCAGAAGTCAGACTGGCCAAGGGGAAGTAGAGTAAAAATCTGTGATTGCAGGTAGAGGTGTGGGCCAGAAGATAGCACAGAGAAAGGTTAGGATAAACCTCATGGCTTCTGGGGTTGCCAGTGTGCTAGGGATTGGGGCATGGGTATCTCACCTGGTTGTCCGAGGTGGCAGCAAGTCTCCAGGGAGGTAGGCTGAGCTGTGGCTCAAAGAGTGAAGTACAGATCTAGGATTCCAGGTATAGGTTATAGTTTTCTTTTCTAACAGCACATATTAATTTTATATAATAATACATTTCATTATGTAGTAATGACATTATGACAGTTCACATACACACATCATGCACTTTGATCATATTTACCCCCATTATTCTATCTTATCCCTTCCCTCTCTTATTGATACCTTCCCTCTTCTCAACTAGTCCCCACCTACTTCTATGTCTTTCCTTTCTTTCTTTCTTTCTTTCTTTCTTTCTTTCTTTCTTTCTTTCTTCCTTTCTTCCTTTCTTCCTTTCTTCCTTTCTTCCTTTCTTGTGAACCAATTAGTTTAATTAAGGTTACTTATAGGACTATGTATGGGTGGGGGGTTATTTACAGGAGTGTCAATGACTTACTAGTGACTATACCTCACACATCCCTACAACCATTACCTATCTAAAGATCCTTAGAAAGGGGTCCTCAGGGACCTGCCACTTAGCTGCCATTAACTACCCATAGATAGTTAGGAAATTGTGGGCCACAACACTCTAGTCTTCCTCCAGCACTTACATTCTTTCCACTCCCTTTTCTAGAGTGCTCCCAGAGTCCTGGAGGGAATGATATAAATGTTACGCTTAATGTTAAACAGTCAACAGTCGGTTCTTATCAGCACTTTGATGAGTTGTGATTCTCTGCAATAACTATAGCCTACTTCATAAAGAAATTCTGCTGACCACAGAGGATAAATATTGAGAAGGTAGCTTGACAAGATATTAAGTATATATACAAAAACAACAGAAATGGCTTCCCACCAGGGCCTAGACATGGGCTTTTGACTAGGTTTATAGTAATAGATATGAACTTCCTCCTTTAGAGCAGGCCTCAAATCCAATCAGAGAGCACCTGGTCACTCCCATAACAGTCATCCCCCCCCTTTGTGCCAATGGGCATATCATAACCCTGGCGGCAAGTCAGTAGTGTGGCTTGCAGGGTCCATGGCTGAGTAAGTCTGTTAACAACAATCCACCCCCAGCACCCTGCATAATACATTCTGGTTCTATGAAAGCTAGCCAACATAATAGTGGCTTGATTTCTCTTTGTCCTTAACCAACCAAAATATATGGTGTCTTTAGGCAGGGTCTTACAATCTAGTTCTGGTAGGTAACCAAGGACAGTGGAAAAAAATACCCTATGTTGTTCGGGGGTCTTCATAGACCTCTCTGGCCAACAATTTATAAGGAAGTGGCCCAGCTTTGGCTGTGGGATTTTCATTTGATAGCCTATGGCTTCTGGGAGTCACCTTATCTACCCATGCAAGGTACCTCTGTTCAAATTCTTTTTTCTTTTAGCATCCACACTTGTATGTAGTGTATATTAAACATATTCTCATACCATCCCTCCCCTCCCCACCTCTACCCTCCACCCATTGGTCTGCTCTGTCTCATTAGGTTTACTTCTACTTTCAAGTGATAGATAGATAGATAGATAGATAGATCATTTTACTTACCTATATAAAACCCAGAAACCACAAATAAGAGAAAACATAAAATATTTGTCTCTCTGCTCTTGGCTTAATTTGAGCTGCTTTTTTGAAACATCTTTCTTGAAAGCCAAGTTATAAAGTAGTCTTTATGAAAAATGCAATTAGGATCATTAAATTATTCAAAGAGCAGAGCAGGTTTAACTTTAACAGGATCAGTTGTTTGCCCAGGGAGCAGGCTAGACTAGGTTAAGAGACATTAAAAACTGTGAGCTTGGAAAGGTCGGTGCTAAGTGAACTGTTCTCCATGGAGGGGATATTAAAAGTCCAGATGCCTAGTAGGAGACTAGGTCTGGGGAAGAAAGGGGAAGTTGGATTACTGGAAATAGAGAAACCTGAGGCTTGAAGCTGAATGTGTGCCTCTGCTCCTGGGCCCTTCTGGAGATGTAAATCCTGAGGCCCTCTGAAGTATGGCTGGTTTCTGCAGTGACAGGAGAATGCTCGGGGATTGCTGGTGCTCTTGTCTAAATCGTCTCCCGTCTCTGCTGTGACAGACTGGCTGTTCCTCAAATAGCTATCTTGCGTGAAAACAGAAAGCAACACTGAACACACAATCAGTGACTATTCTCCTCTGCCACACAGAACCCCCACACAAAACCAGCCCTGAGCTCCAAGAACACTACGTCCCTTTTCATTCTAAGAGATAATTGCAGTGTAGTCGTGACCAAAAAGAAAAGTCCATTTTTAACCACAGCCTCATAATCACCTTATCCAGATGAAGAAGGCCAAGTTCTCTGTGGCTCAGTTCCAGTGTTCCTGAGACTTATAAAGAAAGGGGTTTGAGGTAAAGTACGGAGGCAGTCCACAAAAAAATTGTTTGTGCCTAATATGTCCAAAGCTCAGGAGCTCATCTGGTGACATACTGAGTGGGGTCCTGTCTAAGAAGGTAACAAGTGACCAGAAGATCTCTGTTGGGTATCAGGTGCTGGCCAAGCCCCTTGAGAGAAGTCGAGAGGCCATGGGAACCTAATGTAATGTTGTTCCTGTGGGGCCTCAGATAAGATCCAGCACAGCCTTGTCAGGTCGAGAAAGGCCTGACAGAAGAAGAGGCATGTGACAGACAAGCTAAATAACAGGTAGAAAGGAAGTCAGGTGCCTCGAGTTTACAAACGCTATAGTTTCCTATCCGCAGTCTCAAGCGATTATTATTCTAGTTACTCTAGTAATGACGTTTACTACTTTCGTTTATTATTTTTTACTTTTGAAAAAATTTTAAACTAATTACTTGACTATTCCATTTCTTTGCTGAAAGCTGTTATGCAGTCGTTCTGGAACATATGCTTTTGTTTTCATTTGCATTTAGACCATGGATTTTGCAATCCTGTCTGAAGTACTATTTAGAACATAAACAGACTGCACTTACAGGCTTGTGCCACTAGGTGGTGCACACATAGTCAATTGTGGATAATCGAGTTTATCAGCAAATGACAATTCATCATCACAGTGGATACAGACAGTAGAAGCTATGGGGTCAGGGAGAGGTGGAGACAGGAAGCACTCTCAGAAAAGAGAGACTTTGTTGCTAACTGAAGAACGGCAAAACAAAACTATAAAAATGAGAAGCCTCAAAGGCGTGGCAGAGGAAAAGCCTTGGGAAAGAAAGTACTGCTTACTCTCCATAATGATGAGTTCCTACTTAACAGGGTCATTGCAGAGGGAATAACAGAATAGGAAGTCATTTAAACTAGCTGGCATCAAACAGTCCTTCCCGGGTTTTGTTCTGGACACTGAAGGCGTACAGATGAAATGGCAGAGCCCTGTCATCAAGTAACGTGATAGATAACAGAAAAAGACAAGACAGCAAGATAGAAGAGATCAGTTTTGCAAGGTGCAATGGAAGAACAAAGCAGAAAATATTTATTCTGCCAAAGAAAGGAGAGAAGTGGGTTAGACTTAGGGGTTAGTATTCAGGGAGACTCCATGGAGAACATGAGAAGTTGTAATAGCTCTGGCAGAAAGAACAGCATAAACACAGGCGTAGGGGTTGCAAGGATGCTGTGGATTTGATGATTAGTTCACCGAGCTCAGCGAGTGCCCACTGAGAGTGCCTCTGCAGTGTGGAGTGAGAGACCTAAGATGAATAGCAGTTCTGAGCCTGTAAGATGTTTCTCATCTATTGAGGAAGATTCACACAAGCAGGGGAAGTTGCAATATGACAGTACAGTTTAAAATGTGGTTCTTTTGAATTCTACCTCTGTCCATGTTCTGGAGCCCAGGGATTCTGAGAGTATTCAACACCAGAAAAGGGAGCCAACGAGTACAGCACCTGGTTGCACTTGACTTTAAGCCTGTCTTGCTCTTTTCAAAGTTCTGAAGTTTGTAGCCAGAAACAGGCAGTTATACAAAACCACACACAAGAGTCAGGACACATACCCAGGTGTGTCTGCCTCTTGCCAGGTTTTTCTTCTCATTCTTCTCCACTTAATCCCAAACTCAGAGTTACCATTTAGTCATAGAGCTTAAAAAGGAATTAAAACTTTTTGGATAGATAGGCGTTTGTTTTGTTTTTTTTTTTTTTCACTAATTGTGTCCATCATGAACTTATGGAAGAAGAAGGGCTACTATGTCCTTCTCTTCCGCATGAGCAGAGTTCCAGGCCATGAAGATTGACTTGGGCAAGGACAGTTTGAGCCAATTTTCCCTCTGCTAGATTCCACATCCGGGGAAGGAGGCCATCTGGCTTCAGCATTCTCCCTTGCTGTTATGTGCGAGTCTGTATTTTATTTCAGTGTGAGAACTCTTGCTTGCTACATAGATCAGTGACATCTTGGAGTTGCATTGTTTGCTTGAAGTCAACTGGAATGAGTTATGAGCTGGCAGGAAAACAGGGATGTGTTACTGAGAAGGCCTCACAGGGACACAAACCTTGCTTGTAAACCCCAGAAAAGTCAGAATTCACCAGTAGAGAACCCTTCAAGAGCTTTTTGTTATAGCATGTCAAAGTTGAATGGCTAAGGAGATCACCCCAGGGACAAGGAAATTTGAGAAGAGATTCCCATGGGAGGGGGGGTTGGAAATGACAAGAATTTAGCCTGGAAAAACAGACATGGCCGTTACCATAGGCTGAGGCAACAAGAACCAATGCTATCATTAGGGGGAAGGGGTTCACTTTGTTCAAAGGCGAGCTGAATGAACAATAAGTAGGGTGATCCTGCCAGGGAGAGAGGCGGAGCAGAGATAGCTCACACAACTGGAGGTGGGAAGTAGATAATGAAGAGGGGATTGTATGGAGGACAGGTCAAACACAAGGACTCCTGAGCTCTAAGTATCAGTGATTCTATGCAAATGAGAGTGGCAGCCTGTGTGACTAAAGGTCAGATGTCCTGTAATAAAAGTCCCCCCACTAACACTAAATAGATTATCTTACTGATAACTTAGCACAGCTATGGCTGCCATAATTTAGACTCTAGAGGCAGGATTGGAACTGGCATGTTCCTGCCAGTTAGTGGAGGTGTAGTTTTGAGCAAATAGTTTCCCCTCTTTGAATATAATCATTCTTCCTCTGGGCAATACTCACCCAGTAGGATTGCTATAAGTCTGAAATGTTATATTAGAACTCCTAGTGCTTGCTGCACCTGGCTGTTAGTCTACACTAGTCAAGAGACCATTGTTGACTTCCCGTCTGCTTAAATTGAACTTCAGGAAGCCATCCTTGGAAAGTGTCTCGATAAAAAGAGGGTGGGGAGCAATCCTACAAGGTGCCACTGAGGGAAATACCCGTGATGAGAAGCTCCTGAAACATGAAGCTTCAACCCACAGCTCTCAGAACATAGTTTGTGTGACCCTTTATAAAAGGTGAAATAAATACTCTGTCTTCAGCATTTCTCTTAGGAAAGAGAAAGAGGTCAACAGGAAGACTGGGGCCTTGCTGGGAGACTGGAATGGGGCATTTTTCTGTGTCCATAGGTAAGCCACATTCTTCCCAGGGCTTTCTGTTCATGACTACAGTATAGGCTTATCTAGACATGCCCCAGTGGACACTCAGAAAGGCTACCAATTTTGCCTAGTCTGTGTGGTGGAAGAACCCTCAGAACAACCATGTTCCTTAAAACAAAAACTACTCTGTGTCGTTGCCTTGCATTTCTCCCCTGCCCTGATAGGCACATGTTTGGCTGTGCAAATCATTGGCCTCACTGTTGTGTTTTCTATTGCAGCAACAGCGGCAGCTTGACCTCTTGACGATAACCAGCCCCGGTGAGTAGGTGCTGAGCACCATTTTGCAAGGAGTTTCTCAGAGTCCTGCCTTACAGCCTCTCAAGACACAAGCCTGGCCCTCCTCTGACTTTCTGAATGAAATCTGTTGATTCTTGCAAGGTTAATGACCTTCTTCCTCTCTGTGCCTGGGGCACTTTCATATTCCCTTCCCAGCTCTGGGCTGGATCCTGAAGGTGACATTGACGCTGTTCTGGGTGACAACTGTATTGCCTGAGTGGTAAACTTCTCCCCCAAATCTCTCACTGGACTCACATATATTAAGAAACTGTTCTTGTCTCCTGGGAAACAAGTTTTAAAATTACAGGGAATGGAGAAAGCACCTGCAAGGTGCTGTAGAAGGAAGGGAGGATGGCTCATGAGCAAGGGCCAGTCCTTGAGGTGATGCGGTTTGCTTACTGGTTGGTCTGAGAGGCGAGGTGGCTTTTGTTTTTCTCCATTAAGTGACAATCAAGTCTCAAAACAAAACAAAACAAAACAAAAACAAAACAAAATTCCTGTGTCCCTGGGACTAGAAGGTCTATTCTTTCGCTGATGTTTGACCTCTAGCCCAGTGAGAAGTTGAGACGTTTAGTGATGTCAAAGAACTATCTTACTTTGGTTTGGAAAATCAAGGTTAAACTGAACTACAGAAACAGTTTTCTTTTATTGATGCCAAGAGATTTCATTGGTGTTTGTGAGTGGGTAGGACGGTTCATCTCCACCTGTGGGTGATATTCAAAATATTTAAGAGCCCCAATGACCAGCTCCTGTGCGAAACATTAACACATTGGTCACTGGACTGTGGAAGAACAGGGGTCCCAGGGAAGAGGAGCTAGTGTGGCAGAGTGCTCATATGCAAGATGGTGGCTCAGGAAACCGCTCTCAATAAATGTGGAGACATTCAAAATCTAAGTAGCCAATATGGACAATCTCTGTTGGCCTTGCCTCCCGTCAGGCCTGCTATGCTTGTAACCAGTTAGCAAAAAGCCTGAAAACTTTCACTCTGCAGGCAGAACCCTAGCACACAGGCTAGGTACCTGGTATGTACATAGGACACTGAGCCTAAATGTAAGGTGCATTTACCCATTCCGGGTGATATATTTCCATGTGACACAACTCTTTGACTTGGGGCGACAGAAGAATAAATATAGAGACCATTGTTGTTATCCCTGTGACTGAGTCTCGTATAGTCCAGACTGATCTTGAACTTTCTATGTTGTTGGGGGTGACCTTGAACACCTGAGCCTCACGTTTCTACCTCCCAAATGCTGGTATTACATATAAGTGTATGCCACCATGCCTGGGTGGGAATGATTGAAAACTGTTTAATATGTCCTATAGATAAGCTATATCTAGACTTTTATGATTAACATTTCTATATATTTAACAATTCCATAACTGGGCCAATAGAACTCCCTTGAGTAACCTGCTATTTCCTCTTCAAGGAAGGGCTCAGGGATTGTCTCTGTCCATCCTACTTAGTGACACTCCTATTGTAGAATGTTTTTCTCAAGTATGCGTGCATTACCAGGAACAACTGTCCACATCCTATCACATCTGGTCTCTTCTTGGTGTGATGCCTACATATACACTGGGGAGGGTTCTAGATATGTCTTCAGCTGTTTTAGAATGATATTTTTAGACTAGTAAACTGCATTTCTTGTGTGCTAGCTTTGACTGTTCCTAATTGCTACTACACATTTAAACAGAGCACTTGTGCATTCCAGTATGTTCCTTTTAGACAGCTGCGGGATGGCAAGTGTCTCCGTACTGCTGGAGTGGTTTATAATTATCTCTCCTCCTAGATGAAAACAGAATATCTTCTAGGTCAGCACTTCCCAAAAGATATATGTGGCACACTGTTACACTCAAGTGGGTTCTGCTTCTGTTGTGAAATACCGATCGGCTGACCTCTCACGGGCATGGGGAGAGCTGCAGCAGCCACAGATCCCCAGGGTGCAGACTGGACTCCAATGGGCCAGACAGGTATTACCCACGTGTGCTTTTTCTTGGAAAGGTTAGTAAGCACCTTTCCATAAGCATCGTGGCTTATAAAAAGGACTCTCTTCTATGTCAGAAACACATTATCTGTCTCTACCTGTCAAATTTACTCCAATTCTCCACATTACCTCAGCCAGCACTGAAGCAGCCAGTGGGCTGCCACTTATCAGCACTGATCATGAAACCATCCAAAGCACAGATCAGCATTCCAGTGTGCTGCAACTCCATGCAGACTAGAAGCCTTCTGAAATATGGATTTGGAATTTAACAATCTGTACTGCATTTCTTTTTCAAACTTATATTTCCATGTTGTGAATAAGTCTCAATATACAGAAACAAATAGAGATAGAATCATATCAGCATTGCACCATTTATGCCAGAGTTCTTATTTTTTAAAAAGAGATGTAATTGAAATTTCTAGTATGTTTCCTTGGTTTTTCTCTCCTTCACTCTATATTTAGCCACTGTTAATGTATTCAACATTTCTCAATATCTATACATTGAGCTATATGTTGTTATGTTGCCAATCCTCTAAATCCCCTCTCAATCTCACATTGGAAGAACAGCCATATCCCATTGTCATTTTCATACATTATATTGTACAGGTTCATTCATGTTGATGCACAAGGTTCTGGTACACTTGTTTTAGTTGCTATATAGTAGTCCACATACGATGGGATTATAACTTTTCCATTTCATTGACAAGAACTGAGATCATTTATAGCTTTTTTCAGCTGCAGATAACTGTGCATGTCTCCTTGTACATAAATATGAGAATCTCTCTTAGGTATATTTACCTAGGAGAGGAATTACCAATTATATGAATCAAATTTGCTGTATAATGATTACTGTTCTCGAGTCCAGGAAACGTACTCTTCCAACAACAGAATGTCTGAGCTCCCTTCCCTTTCTCCAACTCCTCAGCACCCAGTCAGCATGATGAAATGGTGTCACAGTGTGCCTGTCCTATAAATCCCTGGGTGCTGGTCAGGTAGATTATCTTTTTGTCTGCTCATTGCTACTCTGAATTCTTCTATGATTTGTCCTAGCCTTTGAGTACAGACTATTGGTTTAGCTCTGTCTTACTGATTCACAATTCATTACTCTGAATATATTCCTTATATTTTCTGCAAATGTCCCAGAATGTGACCTGTACTTTTTTATGGCTGCTTTTGTGTGTGATATGTTTTCATATGTGGAGGGGTTTTGTAAATTTAATGTTAAGTTTATCAATCTCTTGATTTAAGAGCTATTTTGTGACTTAAATCCTTTCCAGCATGGCTATAACATTTCCCTAAACCAGGTATAATAACCCTAGCATTTCCTAACCAGGTCTGTAACCCTAGCATTTTGAGGCTGGGGTGGGAGGATTGCCTGAGATTCAAAGCCATTCTAAGATACAGAATAAGACAGTCTCCAAAACAAACTTGTGACAACAACATATACATATGCATAGCCTTTAATCACAGTACTTACAAGGCAGAGACATCGAATCACTGTGAGTTTGAGGGCAGTTCCAGGCCAATCAGGGCAACCAGTGATACTCTGTCTCAAACAAATGAGAGAGAGAGAGAGAGAGAGAGAGAGAGAGAGAGAGACTAATTTTTTTAAACAATATCAGCTAGGAACTTAATTATTTTTAAATTTACATATGAATAATTAATTGTCTCAGAGTCATATGACAACCAGCCTATCCTAACCCCATCTTTTGACACTTATATTTCCATTGCACTAGTTTTTCTATGTGCAGAACCTGTTTCTTTGTGTGTA
>JADRCD010216845.1:16924-27159 GCA_019843815.1 Montemys delectorum
GACCTGATAGAAGTTAGAATCCTCTGAGAGGAGGGAACCTCAGTTGAGGCCATGCCTCCATAAGACTGGGCTGTAGGCAAGCCTGTAGAGCATTTTCTTAATTAGTGATCGTGACAGGGTGGTACATCGCCAGGCGGTCCTTGGGTACTGTAAGGAAGCAGGCTGAGTAAGTCATAAGCAAGTAAGCCAAGAGGCAGCACTTCTCCACGACCTCTGTGACAGTTCGTGCCTCCCAGAGTCCTGCCTGGTCCCAGTGAGTTCCTGTGTTGATTTCCCTCAGTGGATTCTGATTCAGTATATGTAAACCAAATAAGCCGTCTTTTCACCAAGTTGCTTTTGGTCATGGTGTTTCATCCCAGCAACAATAACCCTGACTAGTGTACTATGTAAAGACAGAAGGAGAGAACCCACATGATGAAGTTGATCTCTGACCTCTACATGTGCAGTGTAACACATATGCTCACACACACATTAATAATTCAACATATAATACACATATAATAATCCAACTATAATAACACATTTGAATGTATCCCTTCTTCCATACTTGAGCCTCCTCTCTATCATGTGTTTTCTTTGACCTGCCCCATTTAATTTTTTTTAAACCTTACTAGGAATTGAACCCAGAGGCAATCCCATTGCTAAGCATACAGCTGCCATTAAGTTACAGCCACTACTCTCTTTTTCTTGTTTGACTTATTATTTTGAGGCAGAATCTTACCAACTTATCCAGGTTGTCCTTGAACTCATTCTGTGGCCCTTGAATTTTTAACCTTATGCCTTGGCCTCCTGAGAAGCTTCCCTGCCTTTTGCTTTTTATTTTGTCTTAAGCGTTGATGTCCACCTGCCTCTTCTATCCCCTCTACAGATCTGGCTGCTATCGATTTCTCTCTGGCCTTAGCTGATTACCCTGGGTTCTATACTGCACCTTTTCTTACAAACTTCAGTCCTTCGGCATTCCTTTCATCCTCAGTGCCTTGGCAGGCTTCTGCCATCTCTTAACACACTGTGCTGTCACCGCCTTGTCGTTTTTGTTTAGACTTTTAACTTTTAACCTTTTGTAAAAAAAAAAAAAAAAGAGAAAGTTTGCAGTTAGTGTTAGCCCCTGGCTTTCCCCACGTGGTTTATGAATTCCTTTTATAGTGGGCCGCAGTCCTTCCCTGTGTGGCTGCACTAAAGCAGGGCTGTAATGGCTGTTCTAATGAGAGTCCCTGGATAATCCTATTGATCAAGACTATCCTTATTTTGGCTTCTCCCTAGAGTGATAATTTGTCTAGATATGAGTTCTTATTTGAGAATTTCCCCAGCACTTTGAAGATTTTATTCACTGTCTCTTCATGTTAAAGTTGCTGATGAGATGTCTGCTGTTATATAATTTAAGGAACCTATTTTTCTTGGGTCGGTTTCAAGACTCATTTTTAATCTTAGTGGTCTGACTTTTTTTTTTTTTTAATTCATGTGTCTGGGATTGAATTTATTTTTATTTATCCTGTAGAAGCCACGTAAAGAAATCCATCTTTCTTCAGCTTTGAAAAATTATTAGCAAATTGTATCTTCTAATATTGGCCTACTCCACCATTGTTTTGATTCTGTGCTTTAAGAAGGGGAGGCCCTTGATCCTGTGAAGGCTTGATGCCCCAGTGTAGAGGAATGCTAGGAGTGGTTAGGTGGTAGGTGGGGGAGGGGTTGCAGGTGGGGAACACCCTCACAGAAGCAGGGCAAGGCTGGGATGGGATAGGGGGTTTGCAGAGGGAAAACCCCTGGAAAGGGGATAACATTTGAAATGTAAATAAATAAAATATTCAATTTTTTTAAAAAATCCTTACTAAACAAATGTTGGATCCTATCAAGCACCAATCATTGTTCTTAACTTTTGAATGTGGAATGTGCCCCTAAGCTTTGGTACTTGAACTGCTGTCTGTGTCACTGTTTTACAAGTCACCAGAGCTGGAGCCTCCCTGGAGGAAGGCTTTGGGGAGGGAGGCCTTTGAGGATTCAATGCCTCTGCTTCCAGTTTGCTCTCTATGTGGCTGAGAATCTAAGCCTCTTGCAGCTATGTCTCCCACCATTTTAATTCCTATTTATCCCACTGGAACCATGAACTGAAGGAAATTCCTCCTCCCATTAGTTGCTTTTGGTCATAGTGCTTTATCACAGCAATACCAAAGTAAGAAAGACATTAATCCAGTTTTCATTACTTTCTTCATTTGACTCCAACTTCATTGAGTGCCTTGCAAGCAATTTTAATATGTAAATTCACTTTTTGGCCATGTCTAGCCTAGGTTTTTTTTTTTTTTTCTATCTTGAAACATTTTAATAACTATGCACTTTCCATTTTCGATGTTTCTAACTTTGTTCTTATCCACCTGTTCTTGTTTTATTTCTGCCTATTCTGCTCCATGATTTATTTCTATGCTGTTTTAATGTCTTCACTGGTTTCTCAGAACATCTTCAACATGCTTATTTTAAAATCTCTGCTCTATAAAGTCAGTCTCATCTTCGGAGAATTCAAGTTCCAATTGTTGATTTTGTTTAGCATCTTTTTTCATCATTTGTTTCATATTACATGTCTTTTGAAATTTTCATTTGGAGGATCGCTTGGGAAAGGGTGTTTTCTAGTTTTCTCTCCCCACCCCCACCAAATGTCCCTGCGTCTTCCTCTCTGGTGTTTTCTGCAGTTTTCTCCTCCACATTTTCAGAGTAGGACCTGGGGAATACAGCAGATCCCAAAGGGAAAAAGTTGGCGTGTGTCTAATTCCCGAATGGATAACCCTCAGCTTCCTGGGCCTGAGGTGCACAGGTGCTCTCTCTGGAGAGTTCCACAGAACTCTTCTTCCCATCCCCTGAAAGCCCCACCCACCCAGGATCCCTACTCTAAGCAGAAACTCCTCTGATCTCCATCTGCTGCAGGTCACCTTGTCTCCCTCATCCCACAGGAGGCAGCCCCACCTGCTGCCCCTGCTTCTACATTTAGACCAGCAACCCCTCACCTTGCTGCATTTCTTGTGTTCCCAGCATTGTGGGGATACACCTCTCACAATGGAGTGGAATGCTGTGTCTACTACTTCTTCATATGTTATCAAATATAGCCAACATTCATAATGATTTAAAAAATAAAGGAATTTATTAAAGCATGAATTCATTTTCGTCTTTTGACTCAGGAGCTCAGCTGTAATTGCTTCTTCATGTCTTAGAAAGTTCATTCTTCATAGCCTCCTCTGTGAATAAGATAAGGGAGTGTTATTTTGCTAAGTAAAACCTCTAACAGACTTCTAAAACATTATTATTGTATGTGAGTATGCAAATACAAAGGTAATTTTAAAATAAAATTAGAACACACTACATAAACCCTCTTGATTTGAGTGGCACAAAAATCTTTTAATGTTACCAAATGTTTTCTGAGAATGTCACAGAGCTGAAAGTCATGCCATAGAATTTGAATACACTTATTGAATTATTTAATTGTATATGACACTTCAGTGGGATGGATGGATGGATGGATGGATGGATGGATGGGATACTAGAACTTGACCCTGGGCCCTCAAGCATGTTATGTGTGTTCTCTATCACTGACCTGAAGGCCAAGCTCTTTTTCATGTTTTATTTTGTATTTTGTATTATGTATATTGCTAAGAGACAAAGGCTTATCCTAAACTCACTCAGTGAGTGACCCAGGAAGCCTTTGAATTTGCAATCCTCCTGCCCCAGCTTCCAGAGCAACTAGTCAGTCAGACTCTGCCTGAGCATTTGTATATAAAGATTGTCATAAGCCTCTCTGATTATTTCTTTAGGGAAATTCCTAGAATGAGAGTGACTGAGAAAAACATCAGCACCAAGCAGGCTATCATGGAGGGATCAGTTCTTAGCCTGATGGTGAACACTGAAGTCAATGTGGAAAACCAGCCTCAGAAACTCCTTTTAAAAAGCCAACAGTAGGTGGAAGTGTCAATGCCTTTGACATCTCCAGTCTACACTGCATGCACACGGCATTTCTCAATGTTCAGAGGAAGCCCTTGGGGTAGATTTTCAGCTATTAGCAATTGGAAGCTCTTCAACTCATGCAGAAGAAATATTAGGTCCTAGGGGAATTTATGGAACTGCAAGGTGGTTCCACAAGTACTTGCCTCACTAGCCATCAGGCAGAGGGGAAGGTGGAGATGTGGTTCTACCCTTAGAGGTAGCCACTTCTGCCCAAATGCCTTTAATCAAAGCAAGTCACGGGGTAGTTCCTAAATTGAGTGGGTGCAGATATATAATCTTCTCAGGGCCAAGGCATGTGCATGAAAACAACTGAAATATTTAAACATGACTAATATACTACTTTGTTGTACTTTTCCAAAGATTTTAATATTCCCAAAATCACATTAAAACTGCTGAACATAATTTTGTAAAGGAAAACTTTATTTCGACATAAGTCATGTGTCATGAATGTCACCATTTTGTTGGTGGTGGTCTGTATGCTCACAAACTTCACCATCTCCTTTCAAATTATCATCAGAAACTACATATCAAACTCGTGGCCACTTCCTATTTCTTTTTTACTGCATCCCTTAGCAACCAGTAATAACTTCCTGTCTCTAATACTTGCCCATACTACATATTTCAAACCAATGGCATCATATGGTGATGTGACTGGCTTTTTATTTTGTTACTTAGTGTAACTTCTTCAAGTTTCACTCATGATGTAATGTGTATCAGACCTTCATTGCTTTTTGTTGCTGCATAATGTTTCTTTGTAAGTTCATCCACAACTTACCCATTCATCTGTCCATAGGAATGTTGAATTGTTTCCATTTGAGGTTGTCTTAAGTATACTTCTATAGGTATTTGTGTCAAGGTTTTAGGCAGACTTAGAGTTTCAGCTTTCTCAGTTTATTCATATACCTATGAATAGAATCACTGCTAATATATTAAAATTTAGAATTAACATTTTGAAAAACTGACAACAGTTTTATGAATCTATCATTTTATATTCCTAGCTATAGCATAGGACAATCCCATTTTTTTTCACACCATCTCCAACACTTGTCATGTCTTTTTATTATTGTCATACTGTTGAATATAAAATAATATCTTACTATGATTTAAATATGAGTTTTCCTTAGTGTCTAATATGTTGACTATAATTTCATGAGTTTATAAAACATGTGTCTAGTTTCCTTGGAGAAATATCTGTGCTGTTTGCTCTTCCCATTTTAATTGGGTTATATTTTCTGCTTTATTACTTAGTTGTTGGATTTTAGTGTATTTCTACATGTGTAGATTATGAGTTCATCTTTATCAGATTAAGAATTTGCAGTTATTTTGCTTTTAATCTGTGTTTATTTTTTGGGTTTTGTTTTTTGTTTGCTTGTCTGTTTTACTTTCTCAATTCTGTTCTTTGAAATATTTTTTGTTTGTTTTGATGAAGTCCAACTCACTACTTTGTGTGTGTGTGTGTGTGTGTGTGTGTGTGTATGTGTGTGTGTGTGTGTGTTCTCTATGCCCTAGTTTCTGAGAGAGAATCTCTTTGCTGAGCTTGCAGCTCATTGATTTGATTGGTAGGGCACCAGAAAAATTCTGCTAGTTCCCCTTCTTATCCTCCACTGCCTAGAGCACTGGATTTCAGAGGCAAGCTATCTATTGTGCTAGCTTTGGTTGGGTGCTAGGGTGCAAACGCAGGGCCTCATGCTTACATGGTAGGCACTAACCCACTAAACCATCTCCCCAGTGCTTGTCTTCCTTTCATTGCTTATACTTTTTTTGTCGTATCTCAGAGAACACCCGTGGACACAACTGCACGAGGATATATACTCTTACAGACATACTCTTCAGAGCTCTGTGATGCTAAATCCTTTCCTGCTGTTAGATACCATGGTTACTTTGGGGATGTAATTCGACCATATTCTTCTTTCTCAGACAGAAGGCCACCACACCTATTTTGCTAGAGCCAAGGAAACACTATACTGTCAAGGACATCATAGTCAAAGGGGATTCCTCACTAGTTGAGCTGCATCCTGGAGAAACATTTGATTTTCCATGTATCATAGAAATATCCAGGAGAAAAATATAAACAATGTTCTTTTTCCTCTCCCAAGTTTGTTAAAATACTGTTATGTTAAATACTGATAAGCCAAACCTGCTGGCCATTGCATGACAAGTTTGGTGTTTGTCTCCAACTCAAGTTCCTCAAATGTAAACTTAACTCTTTGAAGAACAAAGGAATGTGAAACTTCTAGTTGTTCTTACCACAGAACCAGTTCCTGAGCCACAGACCAGTGAAGCTGAGCAGACAGCATAGTGGAACACAGCAGTGATGGTTTTAAAGAAATGCATCCATTTTTAAAGTGGCTTCAAGAACATCTTTAGGAAGAAAAATAAATTACTCCTAATCCACAGCCCTAGCACAATACAAGGCCTAATTCTATTTCTATATTTTCCTTCTCAGTTCTTGTCTCTGTGCAGAAACATATTTACATAATTGCAATCACAGTAAGTTTTCATATACATCTTTTTTCACTTAGCATTATTTTTCATAAACAATCTTCATGTTGCTATGTATTTTACATACTTGCCATCTTTTTATAACCATTTTTTTCTGTTTAAAAAAATATTGTACACGTCCCGAGGACAAAATCTGAGAAACAGAACAAAATGAAAATATCAGCTGTATCCCTGACACAATAACTATTAACTATTTGAATGTATTTAATTCTTTTCTTTTTTTCTGTGCATATATAATATTATTTTACATAGACAAAACTATATAGGACATATGATTTTATCTGGACTTTTTACTTATTATAACAGCAGAAGTACTTTCTTATGTCAGTATTGTTGGATATTTAACTTTGTTCTAGTTCCTCCATCTTATGACTAATTTCTCAACCTAGGTATATAGCTCTCTCAATAGAGTATATGGTCCTAATAGATTCCTAGGTATGGAATTTCTAGGTCTGGGAGCATTCAATGAGCATTTCAAAGTAATACACATTTTAAGGGGCCACTATGTCCACCTTTGTATATATCCTGATTATCAAACAAATAAGTGCTGTTTTCCTACACTGTGTTATTGCTGACATTTCATTCTTAGAAATAATTCTACCACAAAAGGGACTCATGAGCCCCACTCTCTGAAGATTGATTGATAGTTAGTGATTGCTAGGAGATGGGAAAATGTTTTCTTCAGTGGTATAGCCACTGGTAAGTTACCCAAGCCTCTCACCCATGTGCACATAAGCAACTCTAACTAAAATAACTGAGTCACCCAAACAAACTAATAAACAAACAAGCCAGGAAAGTAGAACAGAAACTAGCTGCTTAGAGAAAAAGGATCAGGGAGAGTGGAAGGGGATAAGAGAAGACAAGATGGGGTGAATGTGATCAAAATACATTGCATACATGCCTGGAGATATCATAACGAAGCCAATTACTATGTATAATTCATATATTCTAATAAAAGTAGGTTAAGTAAAGTCTTACTTCTTTTGCATAACTTTTTTATGTAAATTACTTCATAAATGGAATTATTGGGACTAAATTGTTAATGTTTAAAGAGTTATTGAGGTTTAATACCAACTCATTTTCTAAAAAAGGTTGCAACAATTTATACTTCTACCTCTATCCACCAACCTCCATCTTTTATGTTAACAAGAGAAAACAGCAGCTTTATTCATTACTCAGACTATTAAATTCCAGAAACTCCTGGCTGTGGCATGGCATGCCTGCAGTCCCAGTATTTGGGAGGTAGAAGCAGGAGAATCTGGAGTTCAAGGCCATCCTTGGTTACCTAGTGAGCATTCTGGCTAGTTTTTTATGCCAACTTGACACACGTTAGGGTTATCTAGGAAGTAGGAATCTTAACTGAGAAGAAGCCTCCACTGAACTGGCCTGTAGGCAAGTTTTCAGGTCATGTCATTTATTGGTGATCAATGTGGAAAGGCTCATATCCCTGTGGGCTCTACCAGCCCTGGGATGTGATCCTAAGTGCTATACGAATGCAGGCTAAGTAAGCCGTGGAGAAGTAGCTACTACGCAGAAACCTTCCATTGCCTCTGCATCAGCTCCTGCCTCCCTCTTTGACTTGAGTTCCTGGACTTCCTTTGATGGAGGAACTATAAGCAAAACAAACTATTTCCTCCCCAAGTTGCTTTTGGTCATGGTGTTATCAAAGCTATAAAGACCCCAAATAAGTAAGTTTGAAGCTAGTCTGAGTTACATGAGATCTCATATACCTTTAAAATTTAATATAATAAGGAACTTCAGAATATGAGAAATACAAAAAGACTGAGAGAAGCATGTCATGTTTGTCTTTATAATCCCTCAGGGACACATTGAATGGTATGCGTGTAGATACTTGTTTGAGGAAGTCAATCAAATGCCAGATCCCAGGACTCAGCTGAGGGGGTTGAAGATAAATGCTCAGGGGTCACGTTTTCAAATATTCACATTTGATAGGCTGAGCTATAGGAAGGATGTAATACGAAAATGACCGTGAGAATTAGGAAGAGAGGTGTGAAGGGCCTTGGAAGACTGGCCATTATACTGAATGCAGGTCCTAGGTCTAAAGAAACTAGAATTCAAGGCACAAAAACTAAAATTAAGTCACAGAAACTATGTAAGTAGAGTTCTTCAATTCCAATCTAAATTAACTTTAGCAAAAAATAGACAATTCATTGGTTCATGTAAATGAATAAGCCAGAAATAAAGCTGACATTTTATGCATCTTGATATAGGGCTTAACGGACAGGGTCTGTTTTTCTTTTTCTCCTAACTCAACGTGTTTCGTGTTGAATCCATTCCCAGGCCACATTTGAAAACTACATCATCACAAATTCTAGTTCAATAGAGAAAAAGCAATAAAATTCTTCTCAGTAGTTTCAGCAGGTTTTGTAGGACTTCTTATTTTGCAACTGGGTCACGATAAAGTCGTTTTAAAATATTTATTTCTATTTTTCTAATTGGCTGAGAATTCGATGATAAACACTATTTCTGAAAATTGAGGTAAGTTGAGGCCTGACATTGGTTGGAAAAACTCCAAGATCTTAGGACATCATACATTGACTATCTCTGTGGCCTAGCTAAGCCAATACATCAGATTAGAATGTCTGAGAACAGAGCATGTGTGGATCTGTCCTACCGTATTCTTTGTTACTTTCTGTTGTTGTGATAAAAAAAAAAAGGCTAATCAAAAGCAACTGGAGAGGAAAGGGTTTACTTGGCTTATATGTCTATGTCACACCCATCATGAAGAACTCAAAACAAGAGTCTTGGAGAAATACTGCTTACTGCCTCAGTCTGGCTCACAATCTGGCTCACTCACTCATACGCTCATGCTTGACTGAATTATTTTTGTTGTTGTTTTTTAAAGTAATAGTTTTTAGAATTTCAGATATGAGTGCTTAATTTATATCGTTTCTATCCCTTACTCTCATCCCTCTAAATTCCCCTGTGCCTTGCCCCTCAAATTCATGACTTCCCAAATTTTGAATATACAACCTACTGAATCCATCTAGTGGTCACATGTACATGTGTCTGGGCTGACCACGTGGGGTCGGATCACCTGTAGGAGAATACGGTACGTGTTCCTAGAGAAAAATGGATTCTCCCTCCCTTGGCAGCCATCGCCTATAGCTCTCCATCTATTGGTAAGACTTGAAAAATTACCCCTACCTACATTGGCACATACTGATGTTGTCATTGTGCAGTTATTGTTTAGGCAACTATATTATTAGTATATCATGAGTTTTAGCTTCTCTGTCATGTCCAGAAGACACTGTCTCACAATAAGAATCCTAATCCTCTGGCTCTTACGGCTTTCTTCCTCTTCTATGATATTCCCTGAGCCTTAGACGTAAGGGTTACATTGTAAACATACCCGTTGGAGTTTGGCACCCCATGTCACTTATTCTGTGCATTTTGGCCAGTTGAGGATATCTATAACAGTGTCCATCTGCTGAAAAAAATGAAGAAAAAAAAAGTCCTGTGAGAGCTACACTTATCTATGAAAATGAGGATACGTATTAGAAAACAGAAACTATATTAGTTTAGAAAATAGCAGTTGCAGGTTTACCCCTAGGGTCTATGACTTCTGTAACCATGGATAGTCGGCTAAGTTTACAGTATTAGGCATCAATTCCCCATATTGAGTGGGCCCTCAACCCAAGACCACACGTTTATGGATGGTGTTGCCCACAGTGGGTAAAGCCCTCCTAAATCATTTAATAATTAAGACAGTATTTCACAGATATGCCCAT
>JADRCD010216846.1:0-38651 GCA_019843815.1 Montemys delectorum
TGAAAAGGAGGCCATTTTTAATTTGAGCAATACATGGGTGGAGGTGACAAGCAGAGGTAAACTGATTGAAACACTCTAGTAAAAATTCTAAGTAAGTCAAGGTTTAGAGATTTACTTAAAGAACAAAAAGTCTCATTTAAAGGAGAGGCTATGCCACAGATGGGAGCAACTTGGTTTCTAAAACTAATCTCTTTTTATAGGAAGGAGTCAAATCGAAATAATTTCCAGGAAAAGTCTTGTTGGGCAAGGTGACTTGGACTGGGTGACTGATACAATGAGGTATCACAGCCTTCGGGATTCCCATGGAGCTTGTGCTGATCCGTGTGAAACAGTTTCAACTGGAGAGAAACACAAACAGAACGTTGTAGTCCCTGGTGTTTAGGCAATTCTATTTGTTCCTAAGCTCTTTAAGTTTTATTGACATTATAAAACACCAAAAGCAAACTCACTTAGTTCATTTTTAACTTAAAAAGAAGCTGGGGTGGATAATTTGAGCACCTCCATTTCAATAAGGAGTTGTAAATCAATCGAGTACTTAAAATATAAAAGGAGCTTATTTCATTATAGAAGGTCTTTTCATTTTGTAGGTCTGTAGATGAAAGGCTTTTACAGAAACTGGGAGAATATGACCATCTAGCCTCTGACATAAAAATATGTCCATTTAATTCGTTCATAGGGCATTAAAATGTACCAATAAAAATTGGGTGGCTTTTTGACTACCTTACAAGCCGTAGGGTTGTACGTGGGAGTAATTTAAAAGTTTTCCTTAAGCAGTCATCATGATATCTTAAAAGTAATAAAAGAATAGGTTTCTTTCAGTGACAAAAAAATATTTAATAGGGAAGAATGTATCAGACTAATAGATGACAAAGGATTTTCAGCAAAATGCTGGGGCAATTATTTAGTACCAGACTCATTTTCCTTGGGTAATTTATGAGTTTAATAATTTGCAAGCAAATTCAATCATGAGGCAATGCCCTTCATAGTTAGACTTAGTAACACCATCCATGCCCAGTGGATGGGAACTTTACACATAACTTCATTTGCCGCTTTTGATTTGTTTTGTTTTTATTTTTTTATTTTTTTCATTGTCATGAAAGGATGGAGATCTGGCTTTTGAAAATAAGCTTCCCTTTGAAAAGGAGCCATAGATAGGTGGAAACAGGTCAGAGCCTGTTTCCTCAACCACAGAGCTGTGGGTTGATTTGATTTTGCCTTTGATCTGAACAATGTATGTGGAGTAATGGACCTCAGGATCCGGGGAAGTAGAGATTGAATTGTATTGTTGAACCGCATTCTGAGTCATGCCTTGGAATGTTCTGAGTATACATTACTGAGCCGAAGTATGCACGCACAAAGTATAAACATGAATAAGTTAATGAATGCAGTTGTGGGTGGCAGTTTCATGTCAGTGGGCTAGGACTGGAGTGATAAATACTTGCTTCAAAACAGTGTTCTTTATAATTAAGAGAGTTGTACAAAATGCTACATCAGTCTTTATATAGATAACGATAATGTTAGAAACCATGAATGTTTTAAAACTAAGCTCTCCAGTAGACACAGTTCTGAGTACTTCTATATCTCATGCAACTTTGTTAATATCTCTTACCATGTAGTGTCATCTATTGAAATATTTCTGCCATTCATTAGTGAAAGTACTATGCTATGCATTTTCATCTTTCAATATCTGTCCAGTGCCATCTGTACAAAATGCATTGACCATAAAGATTCTTTGCCTTAGTAGCATACAAATCAGCTTTCAGAGTAAATGACTTGATTGTTGAGTTATTGAGGAACGTAAAGTATGGTAGTCCATTTGCCAGCAAGATAACATTTGATAAGGTTATCCAAAATATACCAGAGTTTCTCCCTTCAAAAATATTCTTACTCAAGTTTCTGGTTTAAAAACTAAAATCCTACGAGAACAAAGATTCAATGTGAAAGGTATTGTGGAGAATTGCAAAAATATGGAAACAACCTTTAGAAGGTTGTTTAGTAAGAAACATGTTTGTAACAACACAGGAGAGCATGGTGGCCAGATTCCTGGACTCCAGTAAAAACATGCATTGCACTAAATGAGTTCTGTGCAGTACTTACCATGTTATTCTTGTCTGTTTATATAGAATTGGAAATATGTCAATAGCACTAAGTGGTTAATAAGAGACTCCAGTTGACACAGAGTGGATAGCAACTGCAATAGGGAATCTCCTGGCTAGCCTTCTATCCTAGTATACATTTGTGGTCAATGCAGGTGATTTACACTTAGGGAAACTTTTTGCAAACACAAAGACAGCAGACACAAGACAATATATTGATGACATCAAATCCAATCTGTAGCCTGATCAAATGTCCATTGTACATATAGCAGCTTGTTTTGTTTTGTTTTTTCAAGCTAATTGCTCATTGAATAGAAAGAAAAAAGAGCACTATTGAGGTTTGTTTGGGAAGTAAGTCAGTATGCAAATGGAGTGATGTCAAATGAATTGAAACATCATTCCCCTACATTGAATAGTCATTGCAGATATCTTAGTCCTGTTTTTAATTTAAAAAAATATACTGTGTATTGAATTAATTTTTTATATTGTACCATTAAGCTATTTACAAAAGCATGGTTTATTTCAGTAAGAAAATCTAATCTAAAAAGAAAACTTTAATGGGAAATGAAGAACACCAAGAATTTGATTAAGAAACAAATGCAATGTTCTAGACCAAGAAGCAACAGATTCCTCCACACTAACTACAAAAGCCTTGGAAATCACCGTGAGATCTTATTTAGGGAGACAACAGAAGCCTAATGCCTAGGTTTGTGTCAAAATTTCAAATTCTGTGGGCAGATAATTATAATATCCTTTACATAACTGGTCTTTATATCTTGAACAGCACAGGGTATTCATGTTGTAAACTTAGTCCTTGGTTCATATGCTGTGCATCCAACATTTTTTCACCTGGACCTGCAATTCCTTTCACTGTCTGCCCTGTTCCTCTCTAATGAGTCCTCTGAGTAACTAGTATATTGTTTGCCCATGGAGCCAAACTGAGTATGCTGGTGCTTGTTTATCCTACCAGAAGTTGGGAGAAAATAAAAGGAAGACAACAAATTGGAGGCCAGTGTGTACTATATATTTCATTCAGGATTAGCATAATATATATAGCAAGAACTTGCTTGTGATAAACAAGGACTGAGAATATGTCATAGGGGTGCAATATGTTTTTAGTCCACACAAGATTCTGAGTTTGACACTTCCATAAATATAGTGAATAAAACAATAAATAGATGATAAATAGAAAGCAGGTAGATAATGATGATAGATGGATGATACATATATGATAGCACATATATGTATATGTATATATATTCCTCAATAATGTTCCATATTTTTTCTTTTACTTCCCCTTTCTCTGAAGTCAAGGATCTTTTATCTCATCTCATTCCCAAAGGAATGTTATCATCATTCTTGATTTCCAAATATTTAACTATTACTTTCAATTTTTGTAACATTTTAACTTTATTTCATTATATGAGCAGGTGTGTGTGTGTGTGTGTGTGTGTGTGTGTGTGTGTGTGTGTGTTGTATGTGTGTGTATGTTTGTGTGTGTATCTATTCACTCGTAGGTACATGCTGAGGAAGATCAGGCATTGGGAGATAGTCTGGGCTATTCCTTGAGGATGGAAGACTGGTCCATTCAGTGAAGACTGTCTTGAAAAAACAAGGACATGTCTTGAAAGCTGTTAAGTTCCTGAGGATGACACCAAAGGTTGTCCTCCAAACTTCACATATGTACATGTGCACATAAGTTTCAAATAAGCAAGTACATATATTAAACATTAAAATATAAAAAGAATTACTTACAAAGGAAAGCATCTTTCTCTGTATTTGACTTGCATGTTAATCTAAGTAGATATCATATACTCCCACCATCTCAAACAACTAGAATTATTGTGAGATTTGGTAAGAATATATGGGATCCATTGTCATACTGTCGGAGAAAATGTGTGATATTCCTCCCATTATCCTCTCATTGTCAGTTCCATTTGACACCCAAGCAAAAATTTAAGAACTCATCAAAACAAGAACAAGAACAAAATGACTTTTGACCTGGAAATTTGAACAGAGACATTATGAGTTTCTATGCTTTAATTATGGTAGTAATTTTGAGTTTTATTGAAAATTGGGATTTATTTTTAAATCAAGACATGTGCCTTCAGTAATCAGAAAAACATGAAAGGAAGAGTAAGTTGTACTGAGCTCAGAAAAATCACTGAATTGGAAAGTCCTAAATGTGACTATAATATACAAGTAGCATCTAAATCAACATATGATAAATAAAAGGTTAGACCTTGAAATCATAATCACACAGCTAAAACAATCTTGGTTTTGTTTTGTTTCATTTTGTTTTTTTTTATATATATATAAATTGAGGTTGGTTCATAAGAAAATTGGAAAAAAATGAAATGTCAAGGTCTTGTTCTCAAATTAGATCCTCTGTCTGGAAACATTGTCCAAGGTGTCGAAATGCTCAGTCACTCTTTTAGTAGAAGGACCCTCTGGGGCTTTGATGATCCTAAATGGTCCAATGTCTTCAGCTTTCTGTCAATTAGATCATCTTACATCCCTGTAAGAGCAGAAGAAAACATAAAAGTCTGAGAGTGGGAACTTTGAGAGTGGTTCAAATCCAAATACTCCAGTCATGTAGGATAGCATTGATTTCTTCTATGAAGAAAATGTATATTCAAGATAAAATTAATCTAAATATTTTGAAAATTTAATTGCTGTATCTGATTTTTTAGTTAATAAAAAATCTTTTTTGCTTTCTCATTAATCAGTGAAATACAACTTTTGGAACATGCCAATGATATGAATGATGACTTTACCATTTTTAAAATGTCTGAACAGTGTGAAGGGGGACATGGAATGAGCTCTTTGGAAGGGAGGATAAGAAGTTTTGTCATGGAGCCAATGATTAGATAGAGAATTTCACACAAATATCTGTATATCAAGAAGATAAATTGGGCAATCTTGACAAACTAAATTATTTTATACTTCTACTCTCCAGATATACTGTGTTTTTAATCTCTATTAAAAGTTTGCCTAAAGGCAGCAGGTGCCGGGTAGTTCTTATGATTTGGTTTATATATGAACATTTTTTGAAAGCACTGAGACTTGCCATTTTTGACCAGACATGTGTAATTATAATAGAGAACTTTTTGTGGGGACTAATATTGAGTGGAATACGTATCCCTAAATTTAAATTGACAAAACATTTTAATAAATATTACCGTGGACAATTATAACATAACAAGAGTAGACCTCATCTTCCGCAAAACAAGTGTTCTGTCACTAGTTTTAATTAAACACAGTTTGGTGCAATAAACTTTTATGCAACATATTAAGTTCTGTGTATATTGCAAGAAATGCTTAAGGCGAGCTTTTAACATCAGAGAGAGTTCTAAATCAAATAGGGAAGAACGAAAATCAAACCATACCTACACTGCAAGATAGAACCATAATAATCTTAATAGATGTACTTCTCGTTGCTGGATGATTAGTCATTATGTTTTGTGAAAATAATTATGTAATAGGATTTATTTCTTTCTCTTAAATATGCATTCAAATTTCATAGTAAAGCCCACTAGAACCATAAGTACTGAGTGTCAATATGCTTTATGTATCTAGATTAGTGGCCCCCAAGTTAGTTACATAGACACAATAATTAATCATACCAGATGCTGTAGATGACAGTAGATTCTTCGTATTCAGAAGTCTGGTTGTGTATATTGTGAGTTTAAAGTCATATGAAGTAATTTTATCTCAGCTTTCATCTTAAGTTAAATCAAAATTAAAATATCAAGTTCAATATTCTTTTAATTTCTAAAAAGATTCTTGAAGTTAAATATTATACAGCCATAGCTGCAAAGAAAAAGCAGGGATTCATCTGTCACCTATTAATTGAGACTGTATTACAAGATCCAAATCCCTAGTTTGACTCATTAAAAACATAGAATGTTACAGGACCAAGCTAATGTATTAGAGGTAAACTTGAAAAATCCTTGTACATAAGAGAGACATGGATATGCATATGGTTGCCTGAAGAAATGTGTTGTACTTATTGCTTCCATGCTAAAAGGTGGGTGTCCTCAAAGATGATTTCAAAGCTGAGTCTGATGGTTGGAGGAGGCATTTTCTCCTCAAGAGGAAGGATTGGGAAGTGGAACTTGGAAAGCATTCAGAAACTTAAATTGTTTTCTACAAAGATGTGTTTTAAGGCAGAGGCCCTGAAGAGGTACTGGTGAGCAAATCTTTAGAGATTTCCACTGCCTATATTCAGTGAAATGTTTTTATGGATTTTTAAAAGACTGTGAAATAATGAACACTATTGAATCATCTACATTTAGATAAATTTGTTATAGGAAGGTACACACTGAGCATCTTCATGCTTTAGAGAACAATCATTTTAAAAAAGTGAAGATCAAAAATGGTTCACAAGAAAGCATTCTAACTGTTTAGAACATGTGCTTAATATGAAGATGGGGAAAGGTTTAAAAAGTGCAAGCACACACTTCACACACAGAATAAGAAGTAAGCAAGAAGGAGCAAGTTACAATGAAGACAAAAGTGGAGGTTGTAAACTATAACTTGGGATATGACAGTTAATGATAGTATTATTTTCTATGAGACATCATCTGTGATTGATGAATAAAACTATTCCCTGGTTCAATAAACAAAAGCAATGTTTTCAGAAAAGAAATAACAAATACTGAAATAAAGTAATGAGGTCATATGCTCTTGGGTGAAGCCTATTATTGTTATTTTGCTAAATAGTCATGTTGTGAACTGTCTTCCAAATACGCAGGTTATAATCATAGGCATGGCACACTGTCAACTTTAGTCAGAGACTTTTCCTTTTGCAGGGGGAAGCAGTAAATACAGAAACTCATAACTGTTGAAAGTGCTGAAATAAGTGACTGAGCAGCCTAAAATGGAGCACCTTTATCAAGACCTTAACCAATGATCAGGGAATACCAAACAAAGAAGAGTTAGAAAGAAAATAAGAGTGTTCAAGAATTGGGAGGAGTAGTGTGACTTGCTAGATCTGACTTCTAAAAATAACTCATGAAATCAGAGAAGGTGTCATTGTCTGTACAGTACCAACACAAGATCAAGCCCACTAAAATTACTACATGGAGAAAGAAGTTTATGAGCACATCCCATCCCAAGTCTACCATCTGAGGAGCTATTGGAAACTGAATGCAGCAGCAGAAGCGAGAGTCATTCTTCTTTGGCAGTGTGGCAACTGAAAGGTTGACTGTACTCCAGTGGGTGTCCCTTAACCCATGCCCATGTGGGACTGGAAGACATGAAGTTTAGAGGGAAAACTTTGGAGGAGATCAAAGGAGACTTAGGATGTGACTATGTTTTACTATATATCCATATAAAATTCTTAAAGAATAAATTTTGTTCAACTCTATCAGTTATCACATAAATTATCTCACGCTTTCAATATACACACAAACAGATCAACAGAAACTAGTTAAGCAATTTCAGCTTGTAGAGTGATCCAAAACATTTAAAACTGATCTTAATCTCTCCAGAAGCATATAAAGAAAATAAGCATATCAGACATCAAAAAACATAAGAGAAAAGTCGGCCGCTAGGAAAACATGTCTACATTAACATTCAAAGAATAGAAAATGAAGCAGACATCAAGAAAGTGTTGTTGCCATGAGAAAATAATGTACCGTGAGTTCTAGTGGTTTTCCACTGATGTGTACAGTTAGTTATGTAAACATTCCTCAAAGCTAAATGTACCATCTTCCAAAAAATTCTTATCAGAGTTAAGGGAGAGTCTGCCAGAATCTATAAAAAAACAAAGGCTGCTTTCCCCTTTTCCTGATCCATGAGAAAATCAACTATTACTCAGGGAGGAAGCTGGATGATATCTTCATCCACTTTGAAGTCTCACACTAAGGTCTGAAGGATCAGGAGCAGAGAAACTGGGTGGTCCAGGTGTAGTTGGCATCTCTCGATTTGTTTGAAAATGCATGTGGGACACAAAGGAGCGTTTGGAATTGAGTCACTGCAGATGGTGCCAAAAAAATGAGTTTTCAGAGCTATACTTTCAGGACATGTAGACTGATGGGTACGTAAGCAGGGAAAAGAATGTTTCATCCAATGTAATATTTTTTAAAGTTATAATGTTCAGGCTTTGGATATTTTGTACTCCTAATAGACAAACTTTTCATTTATTCTCGTTATTTACTTCTTTTTTAGCATTATTTTACTGTAGCGATTTTGAATGTTTCTAACTGACTTACACAGTAGCAGTTTTTATGGCATTTGCACAGTTTTGCTTTTCCTACAGCTGTGCCCTGTTCTAGAGTAAAAGACATTCTTTTCTAACTCCAAACAGCACAGAAAACAATGACAAGTGTTGGAAGTCTATAGTTTTAATTCTACAGGCTGTTTTAAATGACTCTAATTAATGGGATGAAGTTCATGCTATATTAAATTAGATACATTGAAATTCTGAGATTAATTTGACAACTACAGAGTGATAGAAAATAAAATCTGAATTTTTATACTGGGAAAAAATAACTGGGTGGATAAAGATGTCTTTACAATTCCTTACATGCCAACTTTGTGATGTGATAGCCAAAAAAATACCTAATGAAGCCCCAAATTGCCTTAGCAAAATTATAGTGGCCAAGGAAAGAGAGTAAGAATGCTCTGGCACTACTTTCTGTCCAAACCACATCTGGAGCCAGGTGTTAACTCTAGGCCTCCCTTGACTGTTAATTGCCATATACCCTGAGGAAAAATCACCTGCAAAAAAACTGTAGAAACTATTCTTAGCATCTGAAAATACACTAGAAATAGTTGTAAAACATTATTGTACCCTTTTACCTCAAGGTAAAAGAGTTTCATAATAGCCACCTTAATGTCTTTTCATTATCGGTGGCAGAGAATTTCTATGTGCTTTTGAATTATGACTAAAAACCCTTTGAGATAAACTAAAGAGACAAAGTGTTAGGTTGAACTAAAGGGGATACTTTGTATAACTGAACATCAATGAATATTTTATGGAACAATGGCAAATGTTGAAAGATGTTCAAGGTGGAGATTTAGAAATACCTGAGATATACACTTGATTCAGCATTCACTGCCTTATGAAATCTGACCGTTACAAATTTGAGAAGAGTGAAAGCTGGTTAGATGGCTTGAAATTATCACTCTTTACCTCAGAATCTATTTTTTCTTTTGAGAGGCACTTGACTAGCATCCCTGGAGATTTTTATACATGCAGAGGTGAGAGAATTTCATCCTGCTAAATCCAAAAGCTGATAACTGTGTAACTGAATACAAAATGAATTTACAAACAAAATCTTAAAGAGATGACACATGTAGTGTTAGTGACTCTAAGAAGTAGATTCAAGGTGACCTGCCAAGGACAAAGGCAGAGCAAGCATTTGGAAAGAGTTTTACAGTACCTGTTGAAGTGAAACAATGCTAAAGATAACTATCTAAATACTGCTAAAATATTTAGGATAGGATCTGTTACTGCTAAGAGAAAGAACAGCTGAAGAATTGGAATATTTTTGTCCACCTAGAAATAGACAAATTAGAAACAAGTACAATTCAAATACAGAGTTGCTGCATCCAGGGCTGACTATAGTTAGACCATTTTTCCAAACTGAATCATTTTGCTTTCTTTTCAGAGCTTTAAAGACTTCGTGAGATCACTGGTTCTGTAAACTTAACATGCTCTATCCTGTAATGTAGCGGTAGGCTAATGATTCCTAATGTAATCATAAACGTAAATTATGTTAATTCCTGGGGCACTTAAGATTCCTTTCAGATTGGTGGTCCTTTTGATATCCATTTCATTAACCCTTGAGTTTGATGTTTCTACTGAAATAATCCCATTAAAATATTCAGCAATAGCAAGACTCTGATAATCATCTTATAAGAATTTAACCATCCAGCATTTCAAAGTATAATGACTCTGAAATTTATAATACTTCAAAATATCTTTAATTGCTATGAGAATTTTTAATAGGCTTTCATAGATATTTCAGCTCAGGGAAAATTTTTTCCTGTTAGAAAAGCTCCTTAAAAAGGTTTCCATTTCAGTGGTTCAATAAAGAATAAAATAAGGCTCCATACTTGTATCTCCTTTGAGGCCTGGAACACTGTGTGTGTGATCCTGGTATGGTAAGGATGTCCTTATGACTTGCATGTTATTTTACATTAAATAAAATTTGTTTCTTGTTTGGCAGCTCTTTAAGAGGAAAGCCTGTATGTCATTCATTCTTGTGTGCTGATGAATGTGCATATTAACCTGTGGGCAGTCACATAGAGTACATAATAAAAAGCTTTGGAATATAAAAATCTTTTAATGTAATGACCATTTTTCATTAAATATTACTAGCAACAGTCCGCTCCTTTGTAGAGTTGCTCATCAATGTTAAAAATCCTATTCTCCTATTGATTTTCCAATAGTCTGAGTGAAGTAGTACTTTCCTATAGTCTAGGTTAAAGGTGTTGATATAAATTTTAAGACAATTTTGGTATTAGTTATAGAATGAAGTTTGGAAAAAAACATTTATGACCATTGAACCAAAACTGAATGTATATATTAAGTATATATTAATAACTCTCATATATATATATATGTTTTTACTAAAACATACATACACAAATGTATACACATTATGTATACTTTATATACATGTTATATATATAAAATTAGGCACGTATAAAATTCAAGACTATATATTTGTATACTTGAATATTTTTATAAAATTAAAAATGAATGAATATTTGGCATCCTAGGTTTATTTATGTATACATATAGCAAATAGTTACATATAAAATATTGCATTTATGCTTATGTATATTATTGTCAAATTTCACTGTGCATATGTGTGTGTGTTTATGCCTATACCTACAGAGAAGTCCTTGTCCTAGTATAGTTTCTAATAGAAAAAAAAGATACTTACTTAATACTAAATATAGTTGCCACAGTGAACAATATTTTCTGTAAGAAAACAATGCTCACTATGAAAAAAAATAGAAAAGTTGTAAGGCAGAAATTAGGACATTAATTTTAGGACTGTCTCATGTGTTACTTTGCATGAAGGAAGAATGTCATTGTCTCTCTCCTTTTGTTGTCATTCAGAAGACTCTCTCCCACATGGACTTGATATACAAAGAAAAGAATAAACCCAAAGAAGGTGGTAAGGAGCTGGACCAGAATAACAATGATGCAATAGGCCCTCTCTCAACTTGCACATACAAAGCTACACACACAGCAAGTCTGAGAAAAAAGTGCACCAAGAGCATGAACTAGGAAAATCAGAATAGGTATAGGCAAGAATAAAACACTATTATACAAAGAAATGGTTCACAGATTCAGAATTACAGTGACCTTATAAACTAACAGAGTCAGTCGGGTAGCACCAGAAAAGAGAGTTATGTGCTTATTTATCACCACTGGAAAGTACTTGATTATATTTTTCATGTTAATGTGGATACATTGTAGGAAGCTGGACAGCATTTCTCTTATTATCTGTGGTCATTTGAGTATGTTTAGACCATAGGAATTAGCACTATTAGGAGGTGTGGCCTTATTGCCAGAGGTGAAGCCTTGTTAGAGGAAGTGTATCACTGGGAAGGCGGGGCTTTGAGGTTTTATATATATGCTCAAGTCTGTACAATGTGATCCAGAACCTCCTCCTGGCTGCCTGCAGGAGACAATATCCTCCTATTTGCCTTGTGGTCAAGATGTAGAACTCTCAGCTCCTTCAGCACCATGTCTAGTTACATGGTGCCAGCCTCTCACTGAGATAATAATTGGACTAAACCTCTAAAACTGGAGGCCAGCCACACTTAAATATTTTTCATTTAAACAAGTGTCCTTGGTCATGGTGTCTCTTACAGCAATAAAACCCTAAGATAGTATCTAACTTAACAATAGTATAATTCTTAAGAAAAATAAGTATTATTAAACAGTTATGTACTATAGCAAAGAATTCATAAATATTCCTCAAAACATAGATGACTATGGTATTCATCTATTTGGTGTGTCTACAATATGATTGTTCTTTCCAACTTCTGACTTATTAAGATTTTTTGAATTGAGAATATTTTCTATTCCAATAATAAAATTTTCATTGATTTTAAGTTTGAGTGTACTTTTTTCTTGACAAATAATAGAATTCAAATTGAAATTTAATTTGTTGAGAGTTCTGCCTCCTCTGCATAATGAAACATAGAGTTTCAAGACATCCAGAGCTATATTTTGAGGCCCTGTGATAATACCCCACCAATACACATCTAAAACAAAGGAATTCTTTATTGAGTAGAGTTTCCAAAATACATTATAATAAATAATTACTTATAGTAGAAAAGATATGCCTTGGTCACACAAGTTGAAGGTACACAACATCATGGTTATAACCCTGAGAGCCAGCATAAGACAAGTGGTCGTGAGCAAGCACTGAAATGGACTGAAGAGCTTTATTGGGTGAATAATATCACTGAAGATGAGACAAAATGATTAATGTTGACAGTGACTATCGTTGCAGAGGATAGCCACCTGAAGTTTAATTTTCTGTAGCTACTCTTTTTATGAAAATCATATTTCTTTTGTTATGCTCATTCTAGTTCAACTTCCAGTATTCTTTAGGGAACAACTTCCTGAACTAGTTATAAGTGAGGCAATGGGCAGAGTTATTCCTTTTATGTCTAAACTTTGGATTTCCTCTGAAGATATTTTTTACTTGGGGACTTTTTTTTTAAGTTTGCTTCTTTGTTGTTTTGATAAAACAGTGACCAAAAGCAACTTGGGGAGAAAATAGTTTATTTGGCTTATAAGTTACAATCTGCTATCAAAAAACACGAACTGGAAAAGTATGTGAAGAACATTGTTTAAGTCAAGTAGTTTCTATAGCTTTCAGATGCCTTTAAAATAAGCAAAAGATGGAATATTTTCTAATTTAAAGCCTCTCTCTGGGTGATTGTCTTCAGAATTTAGATGCTCCAACCCTGCTTTAACTTAAGTACATACAACTAATTCTCTCCCTTCCCTCTGTTCTATCCTTTCCTCTTTAGCTTACATCTGCATTAAATCCTTGTAATAGACTGAAAATTTACTTCAAGAACCATCAATGGGAGAAGAGGCCCTTGGTCCTGTGAAGGTTCTATACCCCAGTGTAGGGGAATGCCAGGGCCAGGAAGTAGGAGAGGGTGGGTTGGTGAGCAGAGGGAGGGGGAGGGAACAGGTTGTTTTTTTTAGTTGTTTTTGTTTTTGTGTTTTTTCCTTCGGAGGGGAAACTGGGAAAGGAGATAACATTTGAAATGTAAATAAAGAAATTATCTAATAAAAAAATTAAAAAGAAAAAAAAAGAACCAAAAATAATGAATTACAGAATGGAAGGAAGGGAGGGAGAGAGAAAGAAAGTGAGGTGACAGAGGGAGAGAGGGATAAAGGGAGAATGGGACAATGGGAGGAAGGGAAAGAGAGAGAAGAAGGGCAGGAAAAACTCTGATACTTCAGTCTTCAGTTCACATTGTTGCCCATATTTGGTTGACTGGGTTTTGTTCTTAGTACATGTGTCACCCAATGCTATTATCATGTGTACATTTTTAAGACTTCGGTTTTTTTAATGTTCATGTGTGTGGGTATGTGTCCATGAGTATAGAAGTCAATAAAAGCCAGAACAGGGCATTTGATCCCTTGGAGTTAGAGTTAGAATTGGTTTAAGGCCACTTAATGTAGGATCTGGGAATTAAACGTTGTTCTTCTGCAAGAGTAGAACCACTGAAACATTTCTCCAGGACCAGCTCTATATTCTTGTGTCTCATTTATGAGCATTAGAATGTTAGGTGTAGAACTTCCTCGGAATCTAGAAGTAGAAGGATGGTAAAAAAGTATCATAGGGCCATTTGTACTTGACTACTGTATCTCTATGTTGGATGATAGGTGATTTTCTGGCACACTTTTGGGGTTTCCAATGATAATGTCTACTTCTCATATGGTAAGTAATAAAGGTAATAATTGCTGCATATATAGGAGCTTAAATAATGGTTTATAACTGCTGAAGGCATCTAACTATGGTAAATGGCTACATTAAATCATTTGTCACTGAGGTAGAAACTGACATCATGGGTCACCACATGATTGTTATACATGTGGCAGAAATGATCAAGACAGTTCAGATTTTACTTCCCTTGGCCTCTTGACTGCTCCTTATAGTCTTAGAATTTGTAAGGTTAAAAGAAATGTGTTCACTGGTCATATTCAATTTTGGGAACATATATAAATATTCAAATATCTTTCTTAAAGAGTTCCTTCACTTTGAAGGACACAAAATGGGAGAGAATATATTAACATGACAGCAAACCTTTCTGCAAATTTTGTGATCCTTGGCATCCAATATCTGGTCACATTTTCTAACGTGTTTTAAAAGAAAAAGGTGAGTGATGGGCTAGGTCTACAGAAATGATTCCTTGGCTCTTCATTATAAGTATTCTTCATGCTGTCTCCATCCATGCTATCTATGAAGACAATGTGCAAGATTCACATGGTTAGTTATGAAAAATAGTCATATTTTATTATAAAATGTTTTCAAAAATGGATGACATAAATAATATTAATTGTTTTTAATTAGATTATTTTGTATTTGAAATTATGTAGATACATATAATCAGGGATGACTGTATTAAGTTGTGCATATTTAGAAGACCTCTTAGATTTCCTCATGTTTCCTGGCAACTGTCTTTAAACTGCAAGGAAATTTTATATGTATCATGCTATGCAGCCATTTAGAGAATAATTTAATCTGAGCACAATAGAATTCACAGTGAACTGTGTATTTGAAAACAAAAATTCCATTACATATATCAAATATCAAATATAGTCATCATACAATGCTTCCCTTCAGTTAGAATAAATTAACTTTACCAATAATTCATAATTTGAAATATATTTAGAAACAGTCATTTTAATATGATAACAAAAATGTTATTATTCAATTATGTATGAACAGTGTGCTCTGCACCATACTCAGTATAATAAACCAACTAAAGCTCTATCCTGCTTTCCAAGCACAAAAGCTTATTTTAGCTATCTATCACAATTTTTACATGCTGCTGTGAATTTACAGAATATTTTCACACACAATGTATATATTGATATATATTGTTATATATATAAAACAAAAAACAAAATGAGACATCAATTTAGGAATTATGACAGACAGAATAAATTAGACATAATAAAGAATATAAATTTAACTATTATTTGACAGATGTAATTGTTGTCTTCAAGGCCTACTACAGAATAAATTAATCCTTTCTACCCTTTCTTGAACTATGATTGGCTGTTTCAACTCTGCTCCTATGGCCAAAGATACTCTCCAAGCTGACTGATTGAAACTGGCTTCCCTGGGCTTCTGACTGAATTGCTCTGCTTGGCCTCAAACAAACTCTGGCAGTCTGTTCTAATCTTCCGGCTTCTTCTCACTTTTTGTCTTTACCTACAACATCTCTCTGTAAAATGGTATTGGTAAAACTCTCTTTTCTGTGACTCTCTCTCTCTATGCTGCTCTCTTAAGTGTCCTCTCCTATACTGTTCTCATGAGAATTGGGCTTATTCTATCTCTGCCTCATTCTGTCAAATCTTTCTCTGATCTATCACTTTGTCTGTCCATCAATTAGATGTCACTTTCAAACCCCACTACTTCCTTTTACAAAATAAACCTACCTTCACTGTAGGGATTAAGGGTGTGTACTATGTAGCAGAGGATGGCCTAGTTGTTCATCAATGGGAGGAGAGGCCCTTGGTCCTGCGAAGGTTCTATGTCTTAGTGTAGGGGAATGCCAGGGCCAGGAAGCAGAAGAGGGTGGATTGGTAAGCAGGGGGAGGGGGGAGGTAACAGTTTTTTTATTTTTTTTCCGGAGGGAAAACCAGGAAAGGGCATATCATTCAAAATGTAAATAAAGAAAATATGTAATAAAAAATTAAAATTAAAAAAGGGTGTGTACTAAGGACATGTCTCTTTTCCTGTCAGATCACACAGAACTCGAAGATATTTGGATATGATCCTTTGCCAGAGCAGCCATGTTGCTGGATTAAAATCCCCCTATAATAGAGTTTAGTTTAAATCCTAACATTTATTTTCTAACTCTGGAATTATAGACAAGTTGTTAACCTCTCTGAAGTTTCTCTGAAACACAACCCTAATTAGAACAACCTTAAAGGGCCCTATCAAAGATATTCTATGATGTTCTCTGTAAATCTTGGTTCATAACCCACTGTCAACATTTTAGAGCTCTTAACAATATAGTTATCTCGTAGCTAGTTCCCCTCTATATCTTTTAAAATTAGTTTGTAGTACATACTGAAAAATAAGTAAATAGAAGATTCATTTCATTTTAAGTCTAGCAGTTTGAACAAATCATAGTAATTAAAATGAATATAAAGCATAAGCCTAGGTCTGCATGCTTATAGAAATCCATGCCTTCCGTGTGAATTGTATTTTGCAACAGCATTTTGCTTGGTTTCTATCCTGGCTTCTTGATCATTCTTTGTCTTCTTACTATCATAGAAATTGACTTTTCATTAATTTATTCTCTCACATATTACATCCCAACTGCAGTTTTCCCTTCCTCTCCTTGTCTTTTCTTTCCTCCACCCCCATTTTACCCTTCCATTTTAAAGCTGTTACTGCAAACAAGTCTGCAATTTGAACTGTTTAGACATGTAATGCTATGTCTAATTGAATATAGCTTATGACTAAAGACTACTCAATTTTTCCCTAATGGCCCATAAGTTCATAGAACAGAAGTTATTGGCTTTTATTTCTTTTTATCATGGACGTTAAATATTCATAAAATATAGATCAACAATATAAAATAATGTTTTGCTATAGGATTTTTTACTTGTATATAATTTGTTATATTTTTCCAACATTATGATCTACATAACGTATCTGCCCCCTTTCTTTGCCCAAATGTTTCTATACTCTTTATAAAAATGATTCTGATTATTTTAGTTAATATTGTTAACTCTGATGAAAGAAATAAAATTCACAAACTGAAAATAATTCATCATATGTAATAGACAAACCAATGGAGGTACTCTAATAAACTGGCATTAAATAAGCCTAAAATGTGGAATTTAAAATAGCACAGAACTCTAGATTTGTTACTTTTTGTTCCCCACTTTGTTTCATAGAGTCAAACACATAAGGTCAGAGCAATCCAGGGATTTATTTTATCAGTTGAACAATCTCAGAAGAAAGGGTCCTGTGTTCAGCTACAAATACCAGAGCTATGCCTGATTGATCCTTCTTTGTGCCTGTTGCCACTTACTTCAAATAGTCAGAGAATGAAATTGAGCTCAGCTCATCCTGAACCACAGCAGAAGGAAAATGTTGTGATCAAATGGATGAAGGAAAAGAGGACATGAAGGGTACCGACAGAGTGTACCATAGATGATGTAAACATCCTATCATGTAGACACTTTCACATTAATACATACATTTTCACACACTGGACAACACGTGGTCATTTTACTGAATCCCCTAGTCTGCCAGGCATTCAGTTCATCATTTTGAAAATAGAGCACAATTTTGCATGTAAACATTTTTAATGACCTTCATTCCATTTATATTATATCATTTCTATATTACTAAGTACACTGATGCATTTTTACTAGGTATAAAGACTAAAAAAGTCTAAGAAAGGGCCATTAGAAATTAATAAAGAAAGTGATCATAGTAGAATGTAGATGAATTGAAAGCAGAGAGAATAGTGAGGACAAAAATACTCAGATGAATAGAAGAGTGATAATGATCAGGAAAAGGTAAGGCAAAGGAAGTTCTCACTAAAATAAACAATGCACAAGGAATCTCTGAGCTTGCAATCCAAGTTATTATATATGGCCTTCCAGATAGGTTATTATGTATGTCAAAGAGGCTCCAGAGGCATCCAAAATAGTACAAGCCGAAGACACCACACCCTTTGATTACAGAGCATAGAAAAGTCAATTTTGAACTGACCAAGAAATTCTCCCTGCTGATTAGCTTTCCCAGTGCTGGAAGGTGTTGCATCACCTGCTAGGGATACATAAGCATCAGTGGTCTAATTTAGCAGTGTACCCTATATACTACAGTATTAACTTTCCAGGCAAGATGTGCAATAGTGGTAATACTGTTTATTGAGGAAACCAATCAGCCTGATGATTGATTCTGGACTCTGTTCCACAGGAAGAAATTCATACCTGGTACTGGAAATATAGTTAAAGTTCAAGGCTCAGTAAATCATGCCCTACAGCAGAAAATTTGATGATGATTTTTTTTTAATGGTCATGGTGACAAACTGGATCCTTAGTATTTATGTTTTTACCCATAAATTTGTGTTGTTTTCAACCTTGTTCATAGAAACTTCTACTTTTATAGTTTTAATGGAATAGTTTTAGTGGAAAAATGTATTACTCTTAATAGTATTGAGAATTAGTATAAGTGCTTGGCCATACATGGGGTGCCTGTATCAATATTGCCCTCACCTACAAGGTACAAGAAACAGTTCAGGAGAAGGAGCAGGAAGAATGCTATGGCCAAAGGAAGAGGAAAAGATAGAGAGAAATTCTGTCCTCTTACCATGATATGGTTGTTCTACATATGAATTCACAAGACTCATAGTTATTTATACAAAACTTTCATACTTAACAATTAACACTTAACAATTCCAGAATGAAAAAGGAAATATTTCTTAGGTCTTATTCTTGACTAAGGAGCTATTGGCATTTGATTAACATTGGGAGAAGGAGAATTACTTTTCTTTAAGAACGTGGCCCCTGGTAGTTGTATTTATGGTTTAGTGGATGACCCCATACACATGTACAGCACTAATGGAACTCAGTTGCTAATTTGTTTTTATTTTTACTTTTTTATTGGTTACTTTATTTATTTATATTTCAAATGTTATCCCCTCTGCAAAACTCCTATACCATCACCTACCCATTCTTCTATGAGGGTGCTCCCCACCCATCTAGCCACTCCCGTTTCCCTAGTTTTCCTCTATGCTGGGGCTTCCACCCTTCACAAGACTAAGGGCCTTCCCTCCCACTGATGTCAGAAAAGGCCATCCTCTGCTACATATGCAGCTGGAGCCATGGATCCCTCCTTATGTACTCTTTGGTTGGTTGTTTAGTCCCAGGGAGCTTTGGGGGGGGGTCTGGTTGGTTGATATTGTTCTTCCTATGGGGTTTCAAACTCCTTCAGCTCCTTTAGTCTTACCCCTAACACCTCCATTGGAGTCCCTATGTTCAGTCTGATGGGTGGCTATGAGTATCCACATCAGTATTGGTCAGGTCCTGGCAAAGCATCTCTGGAAACAGCTATATCAGGCTTCTGTCAGCAAGCACTTCTTGGCGTCTACAATAGTGTCTGGGTTTGGTTTCTGCATATCAGATGCACACCCAGGTGGGGCAGTCTCTGGATGGCCTTTCCTACAGTCTCTGCTCCACTCTTTGTCCCTGTATTTCCTTTAGAGAGGAACAATTCTGGGTTAATATGTTTGAGATGGGTGAGTGGCCTCATCTCTCAACCAGGGGCCATGACTAGCCTCTGGATATGGTCTCTACAGCTTCTCTTTCCCCTTTGTTGAATATTTCAGCTAATGTCATCCCAGTTGGGTCCTGGGATCCTCTTGCTTTCTTGCATCTTAGACTTTTTGGTAGTTAACCCGAGTTCCCCATTCTCCACTGTTACACACCTCTGTTCAATTTCCTGACCCTCTGTACATCTCCCCCATCTCCTCCCACACCTGATTCTGCTCCCCTTTTCCTCTCCTTTTTCTCTTTCTCTCCCAAATCCCTCCCTCCTTCTACCTCCCATGATTATTTTGTTCCTCCTTCTAAGTAGGACTGAAGCATCCATTTTGGTCTTTCTTCTTCTTGAGCTTCATATAGTCTGCGGCTTGTATTTTGGGTATTCCAAGCTTTTTTTCCTAATATCCACTTATTAGTGAGTATATATTATGTGTGTCCTTTTGTGACTGGGTTACCTCACTCAGGATGATATTTTTTAGTTCTGTCCATTTGCCTGTGAATTTCATAAAGTCATTGTTTTTAATAGCTGAGTAGTACTCCATTATATAAATGTACCACATTTTCTATATCCATTCCTCTGTTGAGGGACATCTGGGTTGTTTCCAGCTTCTGGCTATTATAAATAAGGCTGATAGTCTCTGAAGAAAGAAATTGAAGAAGACCTCACAATCTCTCCCATGCTCATGGATCAGCAGGATTAACATAGTAAAAATGGCCATCCTACTAAAAGCAATCTACATATTCAATGCAATCCTCATCAAAATTTCAACTCAATTTAGAGATAAAAAGAGGAAGTCTCAAATTCATTTGGAACAACAAAAAATCCCAGGATGTGAAAACTACTCTCAACAATAAGAGAACTTCTGTAGGAATCACTATCCTGACCTCAAGCTTTTCTACAGATCAATAGTGATAAAAACTGCATGATATTGGTACAGAGACAGACAAGTAGATCAATGTAATAGAATTGAAGACCCAGAATTAAACCCACACGTCTATGATCACCTGATCTTTGAAAAAGAAGCCAAAACCATCCAATGGAAAAAATACAGCATATTCAACAAATGGTGCTGTCTCAACTAGTGGTCAACATGTAGAAGAATGCAAATTGATCCATTCCTATTACCTTGTACAAAACTCAAGTCCAAGTATGTCAAGGACCTCCGCATAAAACCAGATACACTAAATCTAAGAAGAGAAAGTGGGAAAGAGCCTCAAACACATCGGCACAGAGGAAAATTTCCTGAACAGAACACCAATGGCTCAAGCTTTGAGATCAACTGTAGACAAATGGGATCTCATAAAATTGAAAAGCTTCTGTAAGCCAAAGGACACTGCCACTAGGACAAAATGGCTGCCTACAAATTGGGAAAAGATCTTTACCAACCCTACATCAGATAGAGGGCTAATATCCAAAATATACAAAGAACTCAAGAAGTTAGACGCCAGAGAACCAAATAACCCTATTAAAATAGGATACAGAGCTAAACAAAGAATTCTCAACTGAGGAGCCTCAAAAGGCCAAGAGGCACCTAAAGAAATGTCCAAGATCCTTAGTCATCAGGGAAATGCAAATCAAGAAGACCCTGAGATTCCACATTAGTAAGAATGGCTAGGATAAAAAAACTCAGGTGACAGTAGATGCTGTTGAGGATCTAGAGAAAGAAGAACATCCATCCATTGTTGGTTGGATTGAAAGCTGGTACAACTACTCTGGAAATGAGTCTGACAGTTCCTCAGAAAATTGGACCTGAGAAACCAGCTATACCACTCCTGGACATATACCCAAAAGATGCTCAGTTGCTTTAAAAGTAATTAACTAAAACATTAGAAAAGGAAGATGTAAAGTTGAGAAGGAAATGTGAAGAGAGAGCTTGAGAAAGAGGGAGAAGGAAGTGATAAATTTGATGCAAGATCCATCTTATACACACATGAAATTTTCAAAGGATAGTTTAAAATAAAAAGAAGCTGATTAGAAGTTCAATAAGAATAAGCTCCTCTATTGGTTGACTAGCAGTAACATGGTCTAGTAGTCTTTGTAGTTATTTCTTTGAGAGAACCCAAATGTTAGGGCCAGTATCTCTCCTTTTGAGTGAGTCCAAATAGAATAGAATCTGTATCTACTCTTTGAGAGTTTGAAGTAGGAGCAATGGCACTTTCAGTAGGATAATTTGTATTTAATCTTCCCATTTTGAATCATTCCCCCATAAACACCTTACAAGGTCTCTTGTCTCAGATGTTGGCAATGCTTCAAGGCTAATTTGTTGGATTGCTCTTTCATTTCTTGCACAGAATGGACGTGCTGTTTCCTGCAGCAACAGAGTATGCACGCCCATTTTCAGTGTGGAGCCTGGAAAGATCTGAGACACATTCTTAATGACATTCTCTGAAGAGTGTGATTTGATGGCCCTGGTCAAATGTTAACTTTTCTACCTATCATTAATTGGCTTTCAAACTTCTCTGCATCAGTTAATACATCACTCGGTGGCTATTTGAGATAAAAGTAAGCACAAAAGTTATTTCAACAAAAGAAAATTTAATCTAAAGCACTTATTATAAAGAAGCATATAATTACCATGATTTCTAGAACTTAAGGAAAATAAATCTGAGGCACTCAAAATCTAGAGGACTAGGGAGAGAGTGTGGAGGACCAGAGCTCACAGTTTTTGAATGAGACAGAAAAAAAAAAAAAAAGACCTAAGAAGTTAAAACCAGTGAAGACAGATTTGATGTTGGTTTTGTATTGTAATAGGGGGAAAAATTAACTGACTTGACTCTTGTTATCAAATCTTAAAGACAGAATTTACAGACGAGCAGATGTTTAGACAAAGGAAGAGTGTTAAGAATAATCAGAAAGGATGAAGAAAATCTGGTAGAACTAAAGTGAAAAATTCTGAGAGAAGTCAATCTTTGTTGATGACACACTCCCTGGGAGTTTGAAGGGGATGGAAAGTTAGCTTAGGAGCTGAAAATGATCAGACCAGAAGAGAGGACACTGGCTGCAACAATCCAGGACACTTGCTGCAGTGCAGATATAGGAGATGGGCTTGTGGGCCGAAAGTTGAGACCTCATGGGGAAGAGGATTTAGAGTAGTTAAGAAATTCAGTGGAGGAAAGAATTTGTCAGAACATATAAGGATTTCTGCCTCTTTTCCGCTCTCCCTAGTGCCTACTGTGGAAAACAGGATGTCAGAAGACATTCATGGAACATGGAGTTTGCAGACATCCATTCTCAGCATCATTAAGGAGAAGGGGTTATGGTGGTGTAAGATCCGAGTGAACAGGGACATCTCAGAAAAACACCAGGAGGCCAAGAATTTCCTTAATAAGATAAGATCAGGAACATTCCTCAGATCACAGGGTGAGAAACAATCTGAGGGTGGGGACACATTCTGCAGAGTAGACCTTTGCCCACCTTCAGACAAAGGAAGTCCTTGCCATCTCATTCCTTAAAGACCAATAAGTTTAAAAAGTCACACTGTTCTACCAATCACATTGTGTCTAATGGCTGCTGCCCTGAAAATTGTATAAAAGCTGACTGAATAGGTTGTGCGGGATTGCCTCCTTTCCTTAGGGTCTGGGACGGCCTCAGAGCCCTGAACTAAAATTCCTCATGCTTTTCTTTGCATTGATCAGGCTCCATGTGATACACTCAGGGGGTCTCTGGTAAGCTAAGGCTTGACAGAGTCTTAACAGTGAAATCTCAGAAATAAGAAAACAAATGATCTGCAAAAGTCACTATATGTCCAACAAATTTTAATTTTCAAAACTAGACTTCCAACACTTTAGGAGGTCGCCTCACATTTATTTTCATTGTGTTGAATATTTTTTTAAATGCCTTTAATTTTTATGGGTATTAACAAGAGAAGATAAACTCTATTATTAAATAGCCAAGCTAAGTCTATTAACCTCAGTATCCACCTAAAAATAAGGACAATAAAAATATGTACAAAGAACTTTCTACCACACCTAGAACTACAGTAAGATTGGTCTTAAGAAATGGTAAGCTTTAAAGGAAGCCTTTCAATTCTTCTGAATTACTGCAAATAACAATACTGCAGTAGTAATTACTACTTTTGTTATCACTGTCAAAGTAAATAGCTCTCTCTGGTGCCAGGGCTAATCTAGGTATTCTATTCCCAGTGTGGAGTTGTGAGGTTCAAGCCACTCATTCCTCACAGCTTGCATGTCAGATGGGAGTTGTTATAATATCTACCACCAAAATGAGGAAACCAATATACAATGAGGCTGAGACGCTTCCCTGGCTTGGTCAAGAAAGTGATTAAACCAGACTGAGTCTAAGCTGTTTGGCTCCACTGTCTGGATCTAACCACTTGAGTCAAAGATAAACTTCACTCATTTGTAACATAGCAACAGTAGTTACAGTTATTAGGGTTATTTTTTATAAGAGTTATGTGAAAAATTACATTTTAGAAAAACAGTATTAGTGGAAACACATAACCAACAGAAGACCAAGTATAATTAATATTTTTCAAGGATTAAATTTGAATCCTTCTAAACCTGCATATATTGCTTTCTTAAAATCTCCAAAGAATTGTTTTTTTTTTATTGTCTATTTCACTGAAAAATGTACAAAGCTATTTTCTAATTTTAAATAATTGGAATAACAATGAATGACAGATAAATTTCTTCAAATGTAGTCTCATTGTTTTTAATCCATACTATAATATGTAGCTAGAACTGAAGTGTTTTTCTTCCAGTGAAATATCAATTTGTGTGATAATTTTTTTCTTACGTTATCTCTTACATATGCAGAATCATCCAAAAATTTCATCATATATTTATATATACATACTAATATATGAATTTACATACTTATCTTGAATTGCTGTGTTCAGACCTTGGTAGAAATAAAAATAATGATTATTCTTATAATGTTGTTCTATTATGCTTGAAATTGCACATATAATGCTTACTCAGGCCATCTAAAACTTTCTGACACCAATGTTATTATTCTGCTTCACAGTTGAGACTCCTATATGTGGGAAGATTTGAATAACATTTCAGTAGTTCAGAGTTTAGTCCCATATGTGAATTACCTACTGATGGTGACCATAATTAATGATGTCTTATTTTTAGGAATTGGTTTAAAACATTTATAATCTTTACAGTACCCACTCATATATTGACTTCTAAATATTTAGAAAATTAAAATATGAAGAAGTTATATAATATATAAAAGTAGAATTTACAAATGAAATGTATAATTATAACTTGTTCTAGTTTCGTTCCCGTTACTGTAATAAAATACCCTGCCCAAAAACAACTTAGGTGAGGAAAGCTTGGCTTTTCTTATATGGCTTACAATCCTGGGTTGCAGTTGTTCTGTAATTCATAAAGTCATATAGCTGGTACAATTGCAGCCACACTTTTGAACAAAGGGGAACAAATGCATACCATTGATTCCTAGTTTTCTGCCTGCTTCCATTTACCTTTACCCTGTGTGCTGTAGATCAGGTCTCCTGATAGAGAATGATGCCGCCCACGATGCCACAATCGACTGGGTCTTCTACATCAATTAACAGTGATGACAAGCCCCCATATACACACCCACAAGCCAACCTGAAGTAGGCAATTATTCTATTGAAGATCTTACATTCTGATTATGGATTGTGGCAATTTGACATTTAAAACTAACTGATACATGTTATATCATTGTGATAAGGATTTAACCAACCAAGAGGCATCAAAGTCTCACAGTGTGTTTCTTTGAATGCACTACCTGTGTAGTCACAGTGCTAGTTGTTTCCTCCATCCACACATAGATCTCAAAGGAGATATAGCTGACTGGATCATTCATCAAAGTTGAAAGGACCGTGTTCTCCAAGGATTGCGGGTGTATGGTCACAGAAGTATGCCCAAGAGCATCCTCACATGTGGCACCAAGTAGACATGATTGGCATTCACTGTTAACAGCTATATTTCCCAATGCTAACCTAGATACACAAGTGTTCTATGGGAGATGGACATCATTGAATGCCGTAGCAACCCCTGCCAGCTTGTGGGGTGAGATGTGATGTGCCAAGCTGTCCTGAGAGAATCAATAGGAACACACACATTGCAAGGCTGCCTCCTCCTTTAACTACCTTGGATGATCAGGCTATGTTTGTATCTGTCTGCTTGGATTCACAAACAGGAGCCAAGCATAACTGTCCTCTGAGAAGTTCTACCTACAAGATGATCACAACAGATGCAGAGACCCACACCCAAGTCTCAGACCAAGCTGGAGAAGTCTTGTAAAGGAGTTAGAGTAAGGAATGAGGGACCTGGAGTGGATAAGAACTCTACAAGAAGACCAACAGAGTCAACTTACCTGGGCTTCCAGAGACAGGACCACCAACCCAAGAGTATACCTAGGCTCCCTGCACATACATAGCAGATGTACAGCTTAGTCTTCATGAGCGTCCTCCCCACCCCCAAGAACTGGAGCAGGAGCTTACTCTGACTCTGTTGTCTGCTTGTGCATCCTGTTCCCATAACTGGACTGCCCTATCTGACCTCAGTGGGAGACGATGTACCTAGTCCTGCAGTGACTTGATATGCCAATTGGTACCTGGAGGGCCTCCTTCTTCTCAGAGGTAAAGGGTATAAGTTGCAAGGAGGGGCTGTGTGAGAGGGGACTGGAAAGAGATGAGGGGGCTGCTATTGGGATATGAAGTAACTGACTGAATGAATGAATCAACCAATAAATAAATAAGTGGAAAACTAATTAGCACATTCAGATACATCCTATATGCAATTATTAATACCTGCCAGGTGTTCTATATTTGTTTACACATAGTCATACAGTGTTCAAACATTATGCTTATATTGCTAGAATAAAGTATAACTGTTTAAGTTATTATATTTATACAATATACTCATATACCTCCTTGTTCACATAGCTCACTCCAAAAGAATCTGTGATGATTTGTTTTAAAATTCACTTTGACTTGATCGGGGGATATCTGGATATTTCATCAAATATTTTCCTGCATGTTTCTCTCAGGGTTTTCTTGGACATAGATTAACATTTACACCTGATAACATTGCTGCTTTATCTAAAATGTTTGCATATCCATAATTCCTCATATCTGGCTACTTCAGATGTTTGTATAGGTTATTCTATCACAGAACTCAAACTGAAACTTTTTTCTCTAGGTCTTGAGGCTTATTGTCATAGAAATAAAAATATATTACTAAGTCTTCTAGTTCTTCAATTTACCAATTTATGCTGTAGCTTTTGGAACATGGCAGCCTCAATATCTGTGAATCAAATGCTTACAATATGCCTTCCTCTGTAAAATATCTATTATATATATATATATATATATATGTGTGTGTGTGTATAATTGTATATGTATATATAATTGTAATATATATTTTATACATATATGATCCACTGTAGCTTCTAGCACATCTCAGATTCAGTCTGTATTTAGGTTTTGCATTATGATTATATTGCTGTTGCCACACTAACCCCAAGCCAGGCGGTCATCTTTGAACTGGCTAGCAGAAGTACAGATTGCTGCTCTTTCTATATCCCTTGTCCTCCTCCTTTATAAAATTTCTATTTGTGGAATTCTATACCTTCACTACTATGCAGTTCTTAAGTGATCATGGGACCCAGAGGGAAAAGAAGCTATGAACTCATCCCTAACCCTCTCCTTCCACACATGGTAGGCATGCAGTCATTGAATAGACGAAAATTGTGCATTTACTCTATATCAGGCTTAGTGATTAGTGTGAGATCCTTTTAAAATGCTGAGCATTGAGCCCAGCCAGGAAGTAGTATTGGGCAGGTTAAATCACTCAGAAAGATGCTGTCCTACATGTTTGATTTATCTCACGGCCTGTGGCATTAAGGACTTTAAGCAGGCATATATTTTTAAAAACTATATAGTACTAAAATCCAAATAATCTTAAATTAGCAATTATCTCAAAAGTCCATATGTAATTATTGCAGTTTAATGACAACCTGTCTTACTAGTTCTGAAATGTCAACTACTTTTTAAAGAATGAGGGTCATGAACATTGTGATGCTAATTATCCACTTCCTTTGAAAGAATTTCTCCCTAAGATTGTTTGTTCAGAGCAAAAAAGAACACTGTTAATAAAATGTCAAAAGAAGGAAAACATAGTCATCAAGACTAGAGAACTAAATAGTTATTCAAAGGATAGTAATAAAAAAATTCATACTAAAAACTTAGCCATTTAACTCAGGTAATCAAAGAGATAAATAGAAGTAAAAGAAAAGCACTACCTTTCATTCTAGTAAATATCATTTATTGTTTTCCATATATCATCTTAAGTAGCAGTTTTCTATAGACTATCCTAATGCAGTCTTTGCCAGAAATAACTGATTTCATGATCTCTGTATACAGAGATCCACTAATAAGAGGTCCTTACACTTGCCCGGTTCACAGTAACCCCCTGTAACCAGTCCTAGTGGAGGAATCAAAGTTGGTTAAACAAACAAACAAACAAACAAACAACAAAAAAACCCAGGCCGAATAGTAAGTAAATGCTGATGGTTGGCCTAGAGCTTGTCTTCTTGAGGTATTCTTTGTGGGTGCGGGCAGGGAATGGGAAGGACAAGACACAAGTACATTAAACCCCAAGCAAGCACTTACTCATCTCAAAAGCCATAAGCAGTTGGTTGTTTGGAAACCAGCCGAAAAGCCAATGAAATGTGACTTATTATGGTCACTTGAAAAGCTAGAGAGAATTACCAGGCAAGAGGTCATGGGAAGTACTCTAGTCCAAAGAACTGGCAATGCGCATTGACTTAGGGTTTGGCTGAGATGAAACCAGTGAAGCTCAGAGATAGGCTAATGTCAGAACAAACACAGGAAGCCATGTAGAGAAGAGGTAAGGGTGTGGACCCTGGAGCCAGCCAGCCTGGGACTGAAGCTGGTTTCCTCTAGCCACTCATTACTTGGCTGTAGGTCAATCTTCCTCATTTATCTGTCTTTATTTCTACACATCTAATGCACGAGTAATGCTGAATGTGTTCGCCACAATGTAGGAAACAAGACTGTAAACTACTTAAGAGCCATGGTTGGCATGTGGCAAACACCAAATGCCAGCTATTTACCATTTATTAATTTTAAAAGCCATCTGCTGGAAGAGCAGAGAATCTGAATTATTAAAGTGAAGTGAATCTGAAGAGAGGGCTCCGAACTGTTATCTGTTCACAATAAATCCCATTAAGCTGTCAGTGAAAGGACACAGAGTAACCAACAGGGCTTGCTGTTGCGGTTGCCCTCTCAGCCAACCTGTGAGGCAGATAACTATTATGATCCCCACTCACAGGAGACAGAACATAAAGATTGAACAAAGTCAGCATGAAAATCACAGGAGATGCCAGCGTTTACACTGAACCACCTCGAAGCATAATAGACTCCATGGCCTCTATAAGAAGTCCCAGGTCTTAGTCATTTATTAAGACTCTGTCCCAAGCAAATCAGGACATTAGTTGTGTATGTTAAAGATGGTTTTTAAAAATAAATAAATAAATAACAATCTGCTTGATTGATATAGATTCATGATGGAAAGAGGGAAAAACTCAGCAGGATATAAAGAGAAGAAAACAAAGCTAGGTTGGTTGTGGGCTGCACTGTGTGTGCAGAGGTGAAGCATCTTCCAAATGTAGTGCTAATGTATTCCCAGTTGTAAACTTGTGACGGCGACTCTCTCTGCTTCACTAAGAACTCCATGTCCACAATGCCCTGTTCTGAAGTTGTACACATTATGCAGCAACAAAAGTTATCAAAGGCACTTATTCTTTCCTCGGGGAAGAGTAACAGGCCCACACCTTCTGCCACATTAACCTTTCCCTTTTTGTACTGTTGTTTTTGCCTCCTGCTCGCTCTCCTGCTCCTTACTGCTTATAAACATTCAAGTCTCTGTAGCTTCTGCTGAAATGTGCAAGTTTTCCCAGGGCTGTGATCCCAGTTGATGTATCACTTGCTTCTTTTCCCCCTTCCTATGATATGCAAGTAACCATCTGCTGTTTTAAACGGCATTGTCGCCAGCACAAACTGTCAGAGGTAAGTTAGGAAGACTCAAATCTGTTACCAGCCTGCAGGAGAGAAAACCTGTTTTAATTTTCCCTAAAGGTTACCTATATGCAAAGTCTGTCTTGCTTCCATTTATGGAGGTTAAAATGAAAAAGGGCTAGAGTTGAAAATCATTGATAATACAACTATCGCCAACACACTTAGTGATAAATGCTTCCAGAGAAGCCTTGATCTTCATTTGGTATGGTGTTCAAATGTCAGGAGACAAACAGCAGTTCTGGAATTTTGTTGAGAGATTTTGATGTAAGTCATTTGGACCTAGCCAAAAGCTGAGAAGTAATTTAAACTTACAACCAGGGCAGTTCTTGATGTTTCGTGTGGAATCTTATTGGTTTTGCCTTTTGTGTTCTCTCCCATTGCTCTAGAGTAGACTATACCTTAGCATCTTTCTAAATAGCCAGTGGCCTTATTAAGTGGTTTAATCTGGAATCTTAAAACAGAAAACCGCCAGAGGTAAGGAAGCCTGCGAGCTCTTTGTCTCTGTCTCTCTGTCTCTGTCTCTCTCTGTCTCTCTCTCACACATACACACATACACACACACACACACACACACACACACACACACACACACACACATATAAGCTGAGTAGCTTGGTGTTATTATGGAAAACTTAACAGTGTCAGCAAGGCCTACTCTTTGGCCTATGTGTGGGACCCCTTTCCTCCTACTGGGTTATCTAGTCCAGCCTTGATGTGATTGTATGTCCCTAGTCTTATTGTAGCTTGTGATTCAGTGTTTCCTTGATATTCCTAGGAGGCATAATGTACTCTGGGAGGAGGTGGTGTGGATCTGGGGGAGAAGAAAGGCAAACTGGGAAGAGGGTGCAGAGAAAGGGGAAACTACAGTTGGAATGTAATATATAAGAGAAGAATTAAAAACTATTAAAAAGGGAAAAGAAAATTTATTTCTTCTGTTAAAGCCAGTCAACTAGAACCATTCCAGCAGAGGTGGAGATGCTGCAGAGATTCTTATGGCCCTCTGTTTGTCCACTGGACTATTAAAACGATGGACCTCGAGAACACAGAATCATCCCAGCAGTCTCAGGCTGGAGAAGGCAAAGCTGAGGCCTGGTGCCCGCCAGATGGGGAGATCACCTGCTCAAAGGGATTTAGAATGTGTTATCTCACCCCTTAGCAGAGACTAGACCTGAAGCAATGGCATAAGAAATAAAAATTGTCTATGCATACTTCATTAAAAAATTGAAAAGTGTTCTTTACAGTGTTTTGAGATATCTGGATGAGAAGCCGTTTTTTAATTTATTTTTTTATTAATCATTCCATTCGTTTACTTCTCAAATGGTATCCCATTTCCTGGTTACTCCTCTACAATTTCTCCTAGCCCCCATCCCACATCTACCCTCTTCTCCCTCCCCTTTGCCTCTATGAGGGTGCTCCCCTACTCACCCACACTTTCCCACGCCACCTCTCTAGCATCCCCCTACGCTGGGGTATCAAACCTCCTCTAGAGCAAGGGCTTCTCCTCCCATTGATGTCAGATAAGGCCATCCTCTGCTACATATGTATCTGGAGCCATGAACCCCTCTCCGTACACTCCTTGGTTGGTAGTCTAGTCCCTGGGAGCACTGGGTAGTCCAGCCAGCTGACGTTGTTCTTCCTAGGGGGTTGCAGTTCCCCTCTGCTCCTCCAGTCCGTTCACCAACTGCCCCACCGGCATCTCTGAGCTAAGTCTGATGGTTGGGAGAAGCCTACTCTTAACAAATTGACAGCTACTGGAGTGTCATCAATAAGGTAACCTGTCTTACAAGCCTTGTGTATCTCTAAGCACAACCTCAACACATTCCCTGCAAAGCAGATATTAAGTGGGGGCTTTCATGCATTGTAGTTTGTTATGTCTGAAAATATATAGAAACCTAGGATCCCATGTATACCGACAGCCAAGGGTTAGATAAATTAGGTAATTTCCTTTAAGGATATTTAATACATATGGAAAGTCATTACTCTGAGTAGGTAATGGGAGTAAGAACCTTCTCTCTTCCACCTTTCCTACATATTCTCCTATGAATTTCAACCTTTGAGAAGAAAAATAATTGTCATCCTGAAGCAGCCTCCAGTGCTCAAAATTGATTTCTGGATCATTCTCTTTCTATAGACCAAATACTGAAAAGAGTCAAAAAATGGAATTTTCCTGGGCATATAAACCACACTCAGAGTAGCCCCATACAAGGTGGAGTTGGTTAATATAAAGTGGACTCTGTGTGTGTGTGTGTGTGTGTGTGTGTGTGTGTGTGTGTGTGTGTGTGCGCGCGCGCGCGCGCGCGCGCGCGCACGCACTTGCTTTTTTATTTTGATTTTGGTTTTTTTTTTAAGATTTATTTGTTTATATTATGTATATGAGTGCAATGTCATTCTTTTCAGATACACCAGAAGAGGGTGTCAGAGCTCATTACAGATGGTTGTGAGCCACCATGTGGTTGCTGGGAATTGAACTCAGGACCTCTGGAAGAGCTCTTAAGGGCTGAGTCATGTATCTAGCCCTCCCCCCTCCCCCCCCCTTTTTTTTGATTTTTAGGAAAGAGAAAGAGAGAAATCATGTGTAGTTGTGATAAGGAGCTAGGAGGATCTTTAAGGAGTTGGGAAGGGAAAAGAATATGAACAAATATTTAAAATATTTAAAAGATTTAACATCTTAGAGATAATCTTTAAAGAAATGAAAACTAAACTTGTCTTATAATTTCCCAGACTTCATGGAATCAATGTATTTAAATGCAAAAAAGAAATTTTCTGTAATATACATCATTAATACTCAGAAGTCATTTAATACTAGACATCTGTCCTGTTAATAGTTCAATTTTGAAATCAATAGCATTGTGGAAGTAAGCTAAATAAACCCTTTCCCCAACTTGCTTCTTGGTCATGATGTTTGCACAGGAATAGAAACCCTGACTAATACACAGCCTTTGGATGCATGCTGAGATTATCTTGTTACCTCCTTTGAGAATCTGGGCTTTAGAACAACTTGGCATATGTCAGTCAGAAAAATGATAGGCTGTCACGATAGAAGGATAAAATGAATTCCTTCTATTCTGTTCATAGTTTCAGGGAGTGACTGGATGCTGGCACACTCTGTGTCATTGTCTTTCAATACTATGTAACTTTTCTCACTGGCAGGAATAGTACAGTTCTAATGAGGGAGTTTCCACTGATAACATTCACATGCAAGTAAGAGCCAAGAGGATTGTTTTTTAAGTTTGCAGACAACAGTATGAGTTATGGAGCATCAACAAGATGTTGGCAAGGCTCTTGCCAACAAAAGGGAATCTAAGAAGAAAGGTCATAGAAGTTTCAAGTGGTTTGCTGCAGAAAATAAACTACAAAGTTAAATAGAATACCGGATGAAATAATGTCCAGATTGTCTATGAAGTAGAGACTGCAACAGAGATAGGGGAGAATAAGCACATATTAAAAATGTAAGCAGGGAGGCATAGCAGAAGAGGAAACTCCGTGTAGAGTACTTTATTTGATTAAATTAATAAGGTGTTAGGCTAGGGAAATATGAGGGTAAGCATTTGAATGCATTCCAGTTTGATGACTTGGATATGTGTAATGGGGCATGATTTATGACACATGTCGATTCAGGTTGAATAATCATATGACATATGATTATTGATGATAACCTAGTTATTCTATTCCAATGTAAACATGCCTGGCACTGTGCAAAGTTCAAAAGCAGTTATTTTATGGTGCATCTGATGATCTTTGAAGACCATTTTCTGAGAAATTTTTTTCCTACAGAGACAGAAGTAATAACCCCAAATATGGATTATTATCTGGACCATTGACTAAAGACCCACCCACCAGAGCTCCAATATAACAGCATTTAGAGGAAAGACTTAAAGGTGTAAATTTAAAATGAGCTTTGGTGTCAACCCAGTGTGATTAAACTCTTTTCAAAGATAAATCAGAACACATATAGCTCAGACAGAAAGATTGTCACATGGCGATGAAGAAGGTGGCTCTCTGTGCAAGAAGAAGAGAAACTTCTGTATAAACCAATCCTTTTGGCTTTCATCTTGCATTTTTAGGATTGAGGACTATGAGAACATGTATGTTCTCATTTAAACAAATTTGTAGTGCATTATGTCAGCTTTAGCAAACATAAATTCACCCAATATTCTTTTACAATGATCATTGTATTGCTAAATTGGATTTTAGGAAAAAAAAAGTCTGGGAACAAAATAAAATGGTAATATTTTGTTGCAGTTACATTATCTTGAAGAGGAGTAAAAAGAAGGAAATTATTCTGGCTTCATGGAAGAAGCACCGGGCCGGATTCTCTGGATATTATGTTTTCCCTATAACAAGAAAATAAAAACCCTGGAAACTTCTGTAATGTAGAAGCACTATACAAAAATATAGTGGGGGAGGGGTACCAAGAACCCTCAACACTTGCCACCAATCTGTTTACCTGAAGTAGATCCCTCCACACACCCCTTACTGTCATGATAGAAGAAGTCAACTAACTCATGCAAGTTGTTCTCTAATTCCAACACACATATTATGGCACATGCACCCTCCACATACATATGGATAGATAATCAAATGTAACAAAACATGCACATGGCCTATTTCATATATATATATATATATATATATATATATATATCACACATACAGGCATGCACATGCATGTACACTCTTACTTACTTAGATCTTCTGGGTCTGTGTCAAATGAGACAGGTCACAGATCTCACATCCAGGAGTACATATTAGAACTTACTGGACACTAGACAAATCTCAAGCAATAATATTTTTAAAAGTTACTGATTGACAAAATGTGCTCATTCAGTAAATAATAGGTTACTATAGCACAGACATGATCATCACAGAAATGGATATATTTTAAACATGTTTTATGCCCAAGTGTGCTGTCTTCAGTTTTGCTGTTCTTTTCTGCTGAGTATGTGTGTGTGTGTAGACACATGTGCATGTGTTTTATACTAATTAAATCAATGATTTTTTTAATTTAATTTTATTTTTTACTTATTCACTTTACAACCCACTCACTATCCCCCTACTGGTCACCTCCTCCCACAATACTTCCCCCAACCCCTACACCTTTTCTTTTCTTTTTTTTTTGCTTTTTGTTTTTATTGTTTGGTTGGTTGGGTTTTTTGTTTTGTTTTGTTTTGTTTTCCCCTACACCTTTTCTGAGCAGGTAGGCCAAATCTCCACCCCTCCCCACGTATTCCCAACCCTGGCACTTCACTTTATGTGAAGCTAGGTGCTTCTTCTCCCACTGAGGCCAGATAAGGCAATCCAGTTAGAATAAGTTACCCCACATACAGGCAACAGCTTTTGAGAGCCTCTACTTCAGTTGTTCGACTCCCACATGAAGACCATATCTGTTAGGAACGGCCGATATGTTCTCGTCAGAAAGCACCACACTCTGGGACCAAACAGTTCCATGTAAGAGGTTTAATTAAGAGAAGGAGAGGGGGCAGTAGCTCGGAAAGAGAGGGAGAGAGGAGAGAGAGAAAGAGAGAGGAATGCTCCTCCTATTTATATCATCGCTGACGTGTACAGCTGCGTAAAGGTGATTCCAATGGATTCTGGGAATATGGTGGCCTGTTGCTCGGCAACAGGTCTTTGAGACATGCCCATGAGTCACTATAGCCTCTGGATGCTAGCAATATCTGTTACATATATATGTATATATATATATACACACACACACATGTATATATATACATATATATATATATGTGTGTGTATGTGTGCTTGTATATGTGTGTAAATGTGTTTGTATATGTGTGTGTATAAAATATGTATTTATATATATGTATATATATGTGTGTGTGTTTGTATATGTGTATGTATATGTATATATACACACACGTATATATGTGTGTGTACGTATATATGTATACGTACACACACATACATATATATGTACATATACATATATATATACATGCACACACACACATATGTATGTATGTGTGTATATATGCGGGGAGGTCTGGGTCCAGCACATGTATGTTTTTTGGTTGGTAGTTTAGACTCTGAGAGCCCCAAAGGTCCAGGTTAGTTGACTTTGTTGGTCTTCCTAAATGAATATTCTCAGCATCTGTTGTTTTGATACAAGGATGAATCTCAGGATGTTTTGGAAGTCAAATATTACTGCCTCTGCTTCTTGAGTGCTAGAATTATAGGCATAAACCTTCAAACTGGACCTATGAAATTCTTTATTAAATTTGTGCATGTGTGCGGTGTGTATGTGTGTGTGGTGTGTGTGTATGTGGTATGTGTGTGTATATGTGGGATGAATGAATGACTCATATAAATATAAGTTTGCATATTTAATTTTTCAAAGAATTTTAATCCTAGAAAATCAAATATATGGATGATATTTAAAATTTACAATTATACTTGTACCTTATATGTTTGGAAATAAAGTATTGCAGTGAAAGTTCTGTCTTTATGAGGAAAGACAGATACATGTTCATTCTGTGCCAAGCTGAACTTGTCTGTACACCTCACTAGTTGCTCATTTTAGAATATATCATTTGCTATCTCTATGATCTCCACAAACCAAATGCATAACCATTATATAAGATGAAGTTTGGACTGTAAAAAAAAAAAAATTCAGCTGTTGCATAGTTGAAAACACAGTCAGTTATTTGAAACACAGTTATAAATAGTTGCTGGCCTTAGGGAGTCTATACATTACGTGGCTGTTTTACCTGATAAGCTTATTTTAAATCAAGTGAAGAGGTTTTCTTTACATTTTGCCATAGCAATAGAAACAGTCACTCTTGCTTGCATTTTGGCCGAGACTGAAATGCCTACATAGGGATGAGAACCCTTTAAAGAGGCATAAAGAGAAACTTCTGATGGGGGCTTTCAAACTCTAGATTTACACAACTCTTATGGAGAAAGTCTCTTACTTTACCAGAAGTAATATCTTGACTTCATATAAATCAGATTGTTCAATAGTAGACTAGCTTCCTGGGTTGGTAATGGTAGAGGATGGGCTGAATCACAGAGCATGGATTACAGTTGTGTTCAGAATTATATATTTGTGTATATAGTCAGGCCATTATATTTTGACATGGGCAGGTGGGGTTTTTTGACATTTAAGTAATAATTATTCTCCACAGAACTATTGACAATTAACCAATTGGATAATCATATAAACTGTTTAGATTTCTTAGATGAAAATAAATAATATTTTTACGTCTGATATGTGTTTTAATGTGCATGCGTGTTTGTGTGTGTGTGTGTGTGTGTGTGTGTGTGTGTGCATGTGTGTAGTTTTTTGCTTGTCTTATATAATTATTGTAGCCGCCCAGCAGCCATGGACAAATGGGGTATACCTGAAAGGGGGCCTGGAAATGAAAAAGGACAGAGTTAAGGGAAGGATGAAACCAAGACAAAGTTTCTGATCAAGGCTCAAAATTTAATATTCAGCATTGTGTTTATATAGGGAAAGCCTTCAGACTCCATCCTTTGTTTCAGCTGGATTATGTTGCAAAGAAAGATCAGCGGGTGGTCAATTCCTCAAAGCTCCTGTAGGAAATTGCAAATGCGGTGAGGCCAGACAACTCCAGCTCCATTGTAAAACCATTGTGGGTGTGATTAGCCTACTCAAGGCTGGGGAAGGGCACACATTATTATCAGTCGTTAAACACCACTGTTAGGCATGGGATAACTGCTTTTGAGTTAATTGTCACAGGAATCCAAGATAAGTCCCCAAGTGAAAATAAAGGCTATTACCATTGATATTGATGCATTTAAAAGAAGGATGGTCCTAATGCTGAAGATACCATGTGTCTTTGACAGATGACTTGGAGGATTACTCTAAGGCTGAACCAAAAGCCTGTTCCCTATGGATTAGCTTTCATAATATGAAAAGTTGTTATGCCAGCTACCAAGGGAGAAGAACAATCAATAACAGCTCTATCTAGCTGTATTTGACCAGCACTGCAAGATAATCCTAAAGGTGCACAGTGACACCTATATCCTGTGTTAAACACCAGCCGCTTAATGGATATGAGGGAAAGACAATAAAAGGTAATTTATGTCTGACACTATAAGTTATCCAACTACTGTTGTATAATGAAGCCATGGAACCTAGGGGAGAACCTAGTACTGTCATGTTTCTTAAAGAGTGTAAATTAACTGCATTCTGAATAGTTATTCTTACATCCACAGATAAGGGTAACTCTCACCTGTCTTCAAAGAACTCTGTCTTTGCAATACACAGAAATCATTACAGAGAGCCACAACTGGTCAAAAGGCAGAGATCAACTGAACAAAAAGTTCCTGTCTCAAAATGATATATTTACAACATGACATCTACACTCAAGGATCATGGAACATGTCAGAAAATGGAGCAAAATGTTGGTATGAACCAGAGGACCCAGATATCCATTGTAAGAGTTGAGCAAACAGGGACAGCTCATAAAAATACCAAGGAGCAAGGAATGTCCATTAAGCCTAAAGACAGAGCTTCTGAAGGGTTTACTGAGAAAACATCAGTCCCCAGGAGATGCCCTAATTGAGGGGAGTAATGCTTGGAAAAACATCTCCAGTAAGGAATGGATCTCCCCACCCCTCACCCCTCCTACATGCAATTGGTATCTCTTCCTCACCTGGGTCACAGAGGTCAATAGAAACAAAAGACAATAGGCTCCACCAATGAGAGATAAGCAACTCATGCTGTAAACCTATGTTACTGGGAAGGTATAAAAAAGGTATGCTTTTGTTTCTGGTAGTTGCCTTTGCTCCGAATGCAGGACTACCCAGTGTACTGGTTCAATAAAAACCTCATGCTATTTGCATCCATCTCCATCTCTGTTTCTTCATGAGTGGGACAACCACACCGAATTTAACACCACAAAGCAATAGTTTCTTCTTCTTCTTCTTCTTCTTCTTCTTCTTCTTCTTCTTCTTCTTCTTCTTCTTCTTCTTCTTCTTCTTCTTCTTCTT
>JADRCD010216846.1:38661-61670 GCA_019843815.1 Montemys delectorum
TTCTTCTTCTTCTTCTTCTTCTTCTTCTTCTTCTTCTTCTTCTTCTTTTTAATAGTTTCTTCTTAAAAACAAATGGCAGAAAGTGGGGCTGGATCTAGTGATGGGGAACAGTGGTGGCAACCTCGTGAGAAAGCACCACACACTAGGCCCAAACAGTTCCATGTAAGAGGTTTAATTAAGAGAGGGAGAGGGGACAGTAGCGCGGAAAGAGAGAGAAGGGAGAGAGAGAGGGAGAAAGGAATGCTTGCTCCTTTTTATATAAGTGATGACGTATGTACTGCCCAGGTGAAGTTGGGAAGCCCTAGGGATTTTGGGAATATGGCGGCTGTTGCTCTGGCAACAGGTCTCTGAGACCCGCCCATGAGTCACCACAGGCTTTGGATGCTAACATCTAGGAGGAAGTGGGAGGAAAATGAGGAGTGAATGTGGTCAGTGTATAATGCATGAAATTCTCAAAGAAATAATAAAATTATTATGTTATTAAAATGTCAGTAGCAATCAGAGACTTCTTAGTATTTTATCTGGTTAGAGAAGACTAAAAGAAATTAAAAACTAGAATAAACTGAGTAGAAATGCAAATGATACTTATAAATTTTAGTTTTTCATTATAAGCTAGGCAATATTAATATAAAAAATATAATTTACTTTCTAAAAATCAGATTAAATTAAAGGCCATTAACTCTAAAGGCTGAAAAATTGTTGCAACATTGGAAATTGAAGTAAAATATTCTTCCATTTTTTTTTATTATCTGTATATAATGGGACAAAGAAAGTGCTTTAATATATAAAGTGGACTCAGGTGTTAATACCAACATATATGAGTTTGTTATTTTTTTAATTGATTAATTAATTTTTTTACACTCGAGATTTTTCCCCACTCCCACCCTAGGTCCACCCTCTGACTGTTCCACATCCCATACCTTCTCCCCACCTGTCTCCACAAGGATGTCCCCACCCCCAACCCCACTCCATCTGACCTCTAAACTCCCTGGGGACTCCAGTCTCTTGAGGGTTAGGTGCATCTTCTCTGACTGAACCCACACTTGGCGGTCTTCTGCTGCATATGTGTTGGGGGCCTCATATCAGCTGGTGTATGATGCCTGTTTGGTGGGCCAGTGTTGAAGAGATCTCAGGGGTCCAGATTAATCAAGACTGCTGGTCCTCATCCTTCTCAGCTTCTTCCAGCTTTTTCCTAATTCAGCTACAGGGGTCAGCAGCTCTGTCTACTGGTTGGATGCAAATATCTGCCTCTGACTCTTTCAGCTGCTTGTTGGGTCTTTTGGAGGGCAGTCATGCCAGGTCCCTTTTTGTGAGTGCTTCATAGCCTCAGTAATAGTATCAGGCCTTGGAACATCCACTTGAGGTGGATCCCACTTTAGGCCTGTCGCTGGACCTTGTTTTCCTCAGGCTCCTCTCCATTTCCATCCCTGTAGCTCTTTCAGACAGGTAGGCCTGGCCCTGTAAAAGGGGCTGCTTGCCCCCTCCTCTCTCTTAAGATCTTGCCTCTCTCTTGCCTCTTGCCAACCCTTGTACCCCTTCCCTCCCAATTCCCTTCCCCCTCTCTCCACATGGTCATGGCCAGCCTCTTTGTCTCTACTCTCTCCTTCTCTCTGCCTTTCTCAGCCTCTATTACCCTCTTAACTCCCCTCCCCATGCCCTAAATAAACTCTATTCCATACTATACTGGTGTGTGTCTGGTCCCTCAGGGGGAAGGAATACCTTGGCATGGGCCTGCTGAAGCACCCCTTCCCCCACACTCTGCCAGAACATATTCTTTATAGCTCTTTCTCTTTTTATGATCACAACAGCCCCCCTCTCTCTCATTTGATGCCCTGTCTTCCTGCTAGGGGTGGGCTCTATAAGCTCCCTCTCTCAACTGTTGGACATTTCATTTAAGGTCCCTCCCTTTGAGTCTTGATAGTTTCTTACTTCCCAGGCCCAATCTTGTATCAATTGGGACTTGCTTTGTATCTGAGTATATCATCAATTTTGGAGAATACTAAATGATAATATACTAGTTTTAAAACTAAGTGAGCCCACAGATAACTTATTAAGGATCACATTTACATCATATTTATTTGATATTAATATTATATAGGATAGAATAAAATATATATGGCAAATAAAAAATCAATGAAATGATGCCTAATGATATTGTACTGTATTTATATATTGGTATCTAATCCAGTTGTCATCAGAAGATTTCATCCAGAAATTGATAGAAACAAATGTAGAGAACCATAGCTAAACATTAGGCAGAGTCAAGGAAATCTTACTAAAGAGGAGGAGGAAGGATTGCAGGAGCCAGAGGGTTCAACAGCACCACAAGATTGGGAAGGTATGGGTTTTATTTCAATTTTCTTGTATCTGTTGAAGTTTCCTTTGTAACAGGGTGGAAGATGTGTGGGATGGATAAATGGCCATGAGAATAAATGGAAATCTGCCACTGACAGGGAACAGAGAGATAAGGAATATCTCTAGGAATAGATGAAGACCTAGAATAGGGGAGGCCCCTAATAATTAATGGGCGTATCCTTAGCTATGACTCACAGCATTGGGAATATGACCTATCCCATAAGCAAGCACCAATCCTTGACACTATTAATGATATTCTATTATGCTCACAAAGAGAAGTCTAGTATGGCTGTCCACTGAGGCTTCACCCAGCATCTGACTCAGGCAGATGCAAACACCCAACTGACAAACAATGGATGGAGCTTGCAGACTCTTGTGGAAGAATAGGAAAAAGGGTTGTGGGCCCTGAGGGGATAGGAAATCCCCATGAAGATCAACAGAGTTAACTAACCTGGACCATTGGGGCTCTCAGATTCCGAACCAACAACCAAAGAACATGCACCAGATGGACCTAGGCTTCTGAGCACATATGTAGCAGATGTGCAGCTTGGTCTTCATGTGGATCCCAAACAACTCGAGGAGGTCTATCCCAAAAACTGTTTTTTGTATGTGAGATATGTGTGTGCCTTGTGTGGCTTCAGTGAGAGAAGAAGCACCTAGTGTACACTTAAAGTGTCTGGGTGAGGAAATGCCCAAGGGGGACCCTAGCTGCTCAGAGGAGAAGGGGAGGGAGAGATGCAGGAAGGATTGTGGGGAGCTGACCAGGGGGCAAGCAGTGAGTGGGCCATAAAGTGAAAAAGTAAAAAATAAATAAATTAAATTAATTAATAAAAAAAAACCAAGAGAACCCACAGTCTCAACTAACCTGGACTCCTAACAGAAAGAATAGGGCCTGTTTCTGCTGCTTTTGCCTGCTGTGATGGTTGTATATGCTTGGCCTAGTGAGTGGCACTATTAGGAGGTATGGCCTTATTGGAGTAGGCATAACCCTATTAAAGTAGGTATATCACTTTGTGTGTGGTCTTTAAAGCCCTCATCCTAGCCACCTGGAAGCGAGTCTTCTCCTAGCTGCCTACAGAACAAGATGTACAACTCTAAGCTCCCCCACCCCTGTGTCTACCTAGATGCTTCCATATTCACACCTTGATGATAATAGACAGAATCTCTGACCTTCTAAGCCAGCTCCAATTCAATGTTGTCATTTATAAGAGTTGTCTTAGTTGTGGTGTCTATTCACAGCAGTGAAACCCTAACTAAGACACCTGCTTTTAGAACCCTTGTCCTTTGACTGGGTTGTCTTACCCTGCCTCAATATGAGAGTGTAAGGGTCCAAAAATCACTGAAGGAAGATCCCAGACTCAGATAGTATGCAAAAACAAAGAACATTTGTTCTGCAGAAAAATTCAGCATTCAGGGGTCAACCATTCTCTAAAATATTAGTGCAGCAGGACGCCTGTGATTGAACACAGAAAAGGGAGGTGGAGCTAGGAGTTTCAGGGACAGAGAGCAACAGAAGAGAGGGGAGAAGCCAAGATGAGGTGTACAGACAAAAACAAGATTTAACTACTTAATCACAGAAATATTTAACTATTTTCAGTTGACTCATATTCTATTTCTTAAATAAGGAATTATTAAATATGTAATCAAGGCTCTTCCTCAATTCTGTATATTCTCTATTGAATCCACCTCTTAAAAAAGAAAGATACTCACTTGATATGTTAGAAAAAAAATTATCCAGAATTTAGCTATGAGATAAACCTTTGTATATACTACCTATGGCTTATTTCAAAGTTTTCAACTGTATCTATTTATTTATTAATGTGTGTGCATGTGTATATTTCAGTGTGTGTCTTCATGTGTATGCTTTTATGTGTGTGAATGTGTATTTGTTCCCGTGTCACAGAGAAAGTGTTTAGTCAGAGGACAACTTGCAGAATTCCATTCTCTCCTTCTCTCTTTCTCCCTTCTTAGTCCAGGGACAAAGCTCATGTTCAAATATTAAGGAGTATTTTGCCTTTCTGTTATGGTTTGCCTTTGTAAACTTGAAAGAAGCTAGTTATCTGGGGAGGGTCCTCAAATGAGAAAAATGGCAAACTCAAACTCAAACTCAAAACTTTGGTATTTCTGTGGGATATTTTCACCATTACTTATTGTCAGGGATCACCTAGTCCACTGTGAGTGATGCCACTCCTGGAAAGGTGACCATGCATAGTATAAGAATTTAAGCTGAGCAGAGCAGGCATGACAGCAGGCCAGTAGGCAGCACCTTTCATGGTCTCTGCTTCAGTTACTGCTTCCAAGATCCTGCTTTCGTTTTCTTCCCTTACTTTCCCCAGTGATGGACCCTTTCACCCAGATCAAACCTTCCCCTTCCCAAGTTTCTTTTGGCTATGGTGTTTTATCACAGAAATCTCTCTTTTTATAGAGTAAAATGTTACTTCTTTTACCAAGTGAATTATGATGAATATATAAAATAATAAATAAAGTATATGAGTTAATGGTGGAGATTTTAAGCATAATGTTTATTTTTTATTTAAACTCTAGTTTTCCTGAGTTCAGTTGCTTTAGTTCTTATTTAGTAAAAAAAAAAAAAAAGTACAGAAGATGAAGATCAAGGAGTCTCAAACTAGTGATTTATTATTCCATTAAGTATAGCCTGCCCATGCCAGAAGGGCTCTTTTAGTAATTAGTGTTGTATTTATTTGCACATTATATTTAGAAGCATTTTTGGCTAGAAAGCGAAGTCATTTAAATGCAGTTCAAAGGTCAGGTAAGGAAGGAGGTTGGTTAATGTTCACCATTATAACATTAGTGGCTTGCATTTTTAATATCCAAACCTCTGAACAAAATAATTGTGAGTAGGTGTGTGTGTGTGTGTGTGTGTGTGTGTGTGTGTGTGTGTGTGTGTGAGAGAGAGAGAGAGAGAGAGAGAGAGAGAGAGAGAGAGAGAGAGAGAGAGAGAGAGAGAGAGAGAGAGAGAGATGGGGAGAGATTGAGATTGGAGGAGAGGTTCTTTTAACATTTTTATTGACTCCAAAGAAAATAAATGCCACGAAATAAACTAGTCAGAAACTGCAGTGTGGTAGGGCTGTTTCTCTGTGTAATTAGAACTCAATTCTGTATTTAATTCAGTAATTATTTACTGAATGGCACCTGTGTAAGCCAGTGGTCTCTGACAAGATACATGTAAACAGCCCTCAAGCTTGAGATCTGAATTTAGTGACAAGGATTTGTGAGTATGTACTTGAGGAAGTTATAAAGGCAGCAATAATTGTTCATATGTTGCCTTAGCTTCCACAAGACAGAAAAAACGGGCTAAATTCTGATGTCCACGGTTGCAATATCTTTACTTGTGAGTTAAAATGAGAAGAACCACAGTAGAGAGGTCAAATTCCCTCTCTCTCCTGTCTCCTGATGCTCCTTTACGGAAAGATTTTATGGAATGAAATAATTCCAGCCACCCCACACAATGTTTAAACTCTAGAAAAAAAAAAAAGACCTACAGAGTGAATAAAATAAGTCAGTCACAAAGAGTCAGTGGGACTGTTCTCCTCTTTAACAAACATGTGGCTCAAAGATTGGGCAGACTTTCTGTGTAGCTTAGGGTTGACTGGGGATGAACCTGTTACTATTGAATTAGAATTAAAAAGACATGAATGCCAATAATAAGTCTGGGCAGAGATTACAATTTATATCACCACAGGCTGGTACTGAGCTTTGATATGGACTGCTAATAATGTTCCACTATAAGTAACTTACTTCAGCTATTTTGGATATGTCTTCATAACCTGTTGGGAGCACAAAGTTCCTTGCTCTTACAAATAAGAACTAAGGAAACCAAGGACGTTAAGCAACCAAAAATATTAAACATACAAAATTGTCTTTTCAACAATGGGAGAGATGTATAACCTGTCCTTCCATCTTGAAGAATGGGAACGGAGGTGTTTAATAACCTGATGATTTAGAAAACACAGGGATTGCAAGTCTTTAATCTCAGCACTCAGGAAGCAGAGGCTGTTGAATCTCTGAGGTCCAGGTCACCCTGGCCTACAGAGTAAACCCCAGAACTACTGTACATAGAAACCTTGTCCAGAAAAACAAAAAAGAAAAAAAAAGACTGTGATTTTAGTATCTGTAGGGTAATTCTTACCAAAATCTCACTAAAAGAACAGGAGGTGGCTAATTCAGGTGACTTTTCCATTATCTGTATGGCCTGGGGCTCCCTGAAGCTCCCACAGCCAGGATCAGAGATATTTAATAGACTATGACCTTTGCATTACCTGTGTAATCAGGAGCTCCCCCAGGCTCTCATGGCCAGGATTGGTGGTAGCTCATAGCCCAAATGACTATCTATATGACAAATACTTCCCTAGGCCTTTAACATAACATATGTACTCTATCCTTAAAACCTATCTCTTTAAAAGAAAGTTACATGTACTTTGAGTTGAGTCTGAATGAAATTATGCCTCCTTGGGTACATGGGGATTGTATTATACCAGGAAAAAAATTTCCAAATTGTGCTGTGCTTAAATATGCTTACCATAAACTGCTCATGGTCAGACTCTAGACATTTAAGCCAACCATAGCTCACTGAGTCATGTTGAACTAGATTTCATTTTTGCCTCATGCGGATCATGACACTGACAGCCCTGATGGTGGCTGAGACCCCACGGCAACACTCTGACTTTTGTCAAGCTAAGAACAGAGTCAATATCAGACACAACCAGAAAGGAGACTCATGACTTAACCTCAACATTTTAAGAGGCATCTGCTGATTGGTTTGTTCACATATACGCGGGTCATTAATGTTAGAATCATCTGCCTTGTGTAGAAACTATTAAATTTGCAATAGTTTTGTAAAGAAAAACTGTTTATCACTGAACAGGTGAGAAAGCATAGATTATTCCCCCCAGACTCCTGTCATGTGGTCATTAATGCCCTTTGCTTGTGTTCCACTTTCACTGAGGCTTATGGTAGAGTTAGATAAGAGTGAAAAAAAATAAAAACAACTAAATAAAGACCTGTGGAGACCTTTAGAGGGATGCTAGGGCAGTAAGATAAGAGTGGGTGGGTGGATGGGGGAACACCCTCATAGATGCAGGGAAGATTGGTAATGGGATAGGGGGTTTGCAGAGGGGAAACCGGGAAGGAAAACATTTGAAATATAAATAAAATAACCAATAAATAAAGAAAAAAATAAAATAATATGTATTAATAGTCACAGCTGGTCCAGTGTGTTATTTTTACATGGAGTTTGGTTTGTTATTGTTTTGCTGTGTCATTTCATAAACTTTACCAATGTACCTAGGGCAAATATGTGTTCAGTACAGTGACCAATTTCCTTGACTTCCTCCCCCTCCCTTCTCCTGTGCTTCCTTCCCATTAGTCGCAGGAGCAAAAACATGAGGGAATAGTTTGCAGATTTCCTGTGTGATGAGTACGTGCAGAATATTCAAACTATGTCTGTCTCTGGGTGCCAAATTAGGCTCTTAAAATACAGTAGAGGCAATTTTCCTGAGAGTAATTTTGTTCTTTGCAAGAACTATGTGTTTTAGAACTCAGGGATTCAGTCTTGATGGAAGCAGAAGACAATCCCATTCTTATAAGAAATTACAAAACAGTGAATAAGCCAAAAAATAAGTAAATAAAAAAGCTTGAAAAACCTGCCAGATCTCTATGTGAAACACATCAAGATTTTGTGTAATGTAAGCCTGAATCAGGATATAACGCTATCAAATAAGTCACTTTACATCTCTTCCCTGGTAAGGACTAAGAAATTCCATAATTCTAAGAGCCACAGAGACCTGAATGAGCAATTAAAGGACACTGATAGACAGCCTGTAGGAAATATCTGTGCTACCAGGCTTTTTGATCATAATTCCAGGGTGCTTTGAAATACCTCTATATCTGCACTTCCTAGAATTCAGAGAACAGAGCCTCGTTCCCTGGCAAAGCAGTGGTACCAGACATACGAACATTTTGTATGTCTGCATGCATACTACAACAAGAATACTATAATACTGAGATGAAGTCATTCAGCACCTTTGGTTAGGGATGAATGGAACTGTTATGGGGAACTGGTCAGGCTTCAAGGTCTCTTTAAAAGCATATGCTTATTTTCCTTTTATCTGTATGAGAGTTTTGCCTGCATGTATGTAAGAATCCATGAACATAAGAAGAGAGTCTTACAAACACTGGAGTTACAGACATTCGCGAGCTATTAGCTTAGTTAGGCAAATAGAAGGCAAAGGGAGGTGGTATCAAAACCACAGTAGAAATGACATTATGCCACTAGGTCTTCTGAGGATGAAACTATTCATTAGTATATGTGCATCTTCAAAGATGCTTAACCACTAAGTGCACTGGGACCATCAGGGGATACAGCTATCTAGATACAGCTAGTTTTCTTGATACCTCATGTCTGCTTTGCCTATCTGGTATCATTTAGTTCAAAATTTATCAACCTTCCTTAAATTGAAAATAGATCAATATAGTTTTCTGCTTTAATGTCATCAACATAAAAGTAGCTGAACTGCCAATTTACTTTATTAATGTAAAAGTGCCTAACACTGGAGATAAAAAAAAAATTCACCAGCATTTAATTCTTACTCATCATAAATAGACCTTATGAGTTTTCCTTCTTTTAAAGTTCTAACTTAAGTTTTAAATTGTATTGAAATATGTGGGAGAATTTATTCATTTTTTCTCATATGCTTTGCCTACCAGGAAATATCCTGTCATGTAAAAAAAATACATATGGATTTAATCTTTATTCAGAAAGACAATATTAAAAATGTAACCTGGCTTTAGATTTTCATTTGATTATTTCCTGACTCTTATTTATTGTCAAAGTTGTAGTCTCAACTCTCAGAAGAATTAAAAAGGGCACAGATAGTTCCTATCATGTGTTTCCTCTGAATTATGTATTCATTTTTGAAAGGCTAGAATTGGAACACGTCTCACTGTTGGCCTTGTGTCTAATAATAATTATCTGTCAATCTCACAAAAATACCACTTAAAGCATTCTAGAATTCTCTAGACTAATGTTATGTCACTCTATCCTCTCACAGTTTCCAGTTAGAAGCTCAATCAAATTGAGGTACAGAATGAACTTCCATGGTCCACACATGTTCATCTTCACACATCACAACATGTGAATAACATGTTCAAAGTAGCTTCTCAGATTTAAATTTGCATCATGATCTTTTATAACAGAAACCATTTATTTAGTTGTGTACTAAAAATTGAAACTATCTTTTAAGATAAATATAAACATGATCTGGAAAGCATGCAATACAATTAGAATTATTATCATGATAAAAGAAATGATTGTATTTATAGGTTTCATTGTAACATGTGCTCTGCTCATAAAAAGTCATAGTATTATCCTTTATAACATTTTCCTTGCAAAATCCCGAAGAATTGGACAGAATGGTCATATCTTATCAAAACATACCAGGCAAAAGAAGACTTAAAAGGCCTTTCTAGGTTCATATAAAATTTTATAGTAGTTGATTTGCTAGTTTATTAAAATAGTGATATGTATCTATATAGAAATAAATAATATTTCCATATGTGCTATAGAGGAAGGCACACAGATAAGAAAGTATCTCCTGAGAAGACCAGGTAATGAGGCACTCTCAATAAACTCATCTAGCATCTGGTTTTTTTTAAGCACCCTGACTAGGCCAATTGGGTTCCAGATGATGTATTTCTGTATTTCTTACTATCTGACCAACCACTCTCTTTTTAGCAGGAATTCAGCTGGGAAAATAGACTTGAAAACTAGACTGAAGTTTTCCATGATGAATTTTGTGTGTGTGTGTGAAATCAATGATCTCTTTCATTATATTTAATTGCAATTATCAGGTCCTATAGGGTTTGGGGATTTTTGTTTGTTTGTTTACTTGTTCATTTACTTTTAATAACAAGAATTTCTGGTGCTATAGAGATATAGAGATTTGAGGAGGAGATTTTGGATGTATCCCTAGGTAAATGTAAGAGTTGTTCTGAACCAATTAGCCTTATAAAATGAACTGATGAAAATTCAATACGAATCCACTAAAATAATTTCCTTAATCCTGCATAATATCCCAGGCCATCCTGTCTCATCCTTTTCTCTCTCATGTTCCATAAAGTGAGGGAACTTGTATGTCTATCTGGTTACTCTTTGATCTTTAGTGTCTGTAACAGTTCCTCATGTATAGTATATGCTGAAATATGAGCAAATAAAACATGAATTTGTGAAGATATGTTTGATAGTAAAATTATGTATTATACATTTATCTCTAGATTCTGAGATAATGACAGGGGAAATAGGAAATCTAAGAAGGTGTAACCAAAAAAGAAAAGAGAATATGATAGTTTGGATTCTCCAAGTAATTTTTTGTGCATCAGTACATATGGGTGGCTTTCTTATGATACGAGGAATGACTCAGGGTATGTACTAGGATAAGAGGAGACAGAAAATTTCTGAAATAAAAGGTAAATGGCCCATGGGAGCTGATTAATACATGGAACGTGCATCAGAGGTTGAGTTGGAGGATTGGAAAATGAAAGGGGAAGTGACATCAGTGACATCATGTACTTAATCATGATGTTTAGATCCTTTCTTGTCTTCCTAAACTGAGAATTTCAATGTAACTGAAAACACAGAGAATGGAGGAAGATTTATGAATCAGAGAATAATTTTAAAAAGATAGGTGAATTATTGATTGATTGTATTTTGATAGGAATGATTCATCAGAGAATGCTGAGTTGAAGATGTAGAAGAAGGAAGATCTAAGGAAAGAAGTCCTCACCAAAAATGTACAACAATGGGACATTGTGTGTACTTGTTTCTCATCTTTGTATATGAACAATAACATGTTATATTTATGTTAAATTAAACTATTTTATATCATAGTATGTTGTAAGCATGGTATTATGTTTCTGGGTTTAAGAATTATCAAATGGAGACATCATTATTATTTATTTGGTGAATCTATTAGGAGGAATATGTTCAGCTGAGAGAAGAGTGGTATAAAATGTAAAAGATCCTGGGATAAATATAAAGTGGTTGCTGATGAGCCATGCTTCTGCTTTCAACATTTCAAATATTACCACACTGGCTCACCCTTCAGTCTGAGAAGCCATGCAGGACCCCAAGAATATTCTGCTTCCCCATGGAGGCCTCTGGGTCCCCAAGAGTAACAAGCTTGGAGCCCTGCCCCATGATCTCTTCTCAGTCAGGTCTGTCTGGGGCATATCCAGCAGAGGTGAATTTTGCTCACTATCTTGAACTTCACTGTCTGCCTCTGGGCTTAACCTTTGGTCCTGAGGAGCCTTAACAAGGCCCCAGGAGTAATCAACTTGGGAACCTGCCCCACCAATTCCTTCTCCATCCTGTCTGCTTGGGGCATAGCCTTTATAGTTGAGCCCTCTGACTTTCATTGTCTGGCACATGGCTACTCTAGCCTTCCCTAAGAGTGCTGCTGTCACTAGGATCATCCAGCCAGCCACTTGGGAAACCATATGGCTAAAATTCAGTGTAAGAATACAATCAACAAGAAGCAGGGCAATATGGTACTACCAGAACCCACCTATTTTGCTACTGCAATCCCTGAATATCCTAACAAAATTTAAGCACAAGAATAGGGTCTGAAGCCCAATTTTATAAATATGATAGAGATCTTTGAAGAGGAAATGAATAATTCCCTTAAAGAAATACATGAAAATATAATCAAACAGGTGAAGGATATGAAGAAAACAGTCTAAAACCTGAAAATGGAAATAGAATCAAAAAAGAAAACATAAACTGAGTTAATCCTGGAGGTGGAAAACCTAGGGAAGAGAACAGGACCTACAGCCATAACCATCATCAACAGAATACAAGAAATGGAAGAGGGAATTTCAGACATAGAAAATATAACAGAAGAAATTATAGATAAGTCGAAGAAAATGTAAAGTCTAAAAGGTTCATGACACAAAGCATCCAGGAAATTTGGGACATTATGAAAAGACCAAACCTAAGAATAATATGAATCAAAAAAGGAGATTTCCGTCGCAGGGTACCTTTATCATCAATACTAAAGAGGCCCCTGAAAGCGGTACCTTCATCAGCCTTTAAGACTCCATAATCCTGAGCAATGGTGCGCTTAGGATCTGATATTAAGGGAATGTTCATGGGTCCCAATCCTCCTTGTTTCTTAGGTGTGTTGATCCATGACAGATGACAGAAGTGACAATCCACAGACACTCCGATCACTTGGCAGTTGAGTTTCTTAAATTCTTCTGCTCTATCACTGAAAGCAATGATCTCCCTGGGACACACAAAAGTAAAGTCAAGAGGGTAAAAGAAGAACACAACATATAACAATAAACGATCTTCCCGTTGGCCGCTCTGTGGATGAGATTATATGACTAGTCCAGGCCTTCCAATTCACTGACAAACATGGTGAAGTGTGCCCAGCTGGCTGGAAACCTGGCAGTGATACAATCAAGCTTGATGTCAATAAGAGCAAAGAGTATTTCTCTAAACAGAAGTGAGCACTGGACCATTTTTCTGCCAGGCAGCATTGAGCAGCCAGAAGAAAATCTCTTGTACTCTACTCATGCTTAAATACATGATGTGGTGTGATTACAGATAAGCCTTTCCTACAGTTCTGGGGATGGTTAGCCTTTCTTCCACTATTGGTAATGGTCTGAGCTGTGTTTTGGACAGGCCATCTTATATCAGTCACAGAAACCAGCCTGTAAATTCTTTTTTTTTTTTTTTTTTTTTTTTTGTATCTATTAAATGTGAATTCTGAGAAAAAAAAAAAAAGGGAGATTTCCAGATCTCAGGCCCAGAAAACATCTTCAACAAAATCATAAAAGAATATTTCCCTAAACTAAAGAGATGCCTATAAATATACAAGACACAGAACACCAAACAAATCCTCCTGCCACATAATAATCAAAACACCAAATGCACAGAACAAAGCAAAGCTATTAAAAGCTGCAGGGCAAAAGGCCAAGTAATCTATAAAGGTAGAACTGTCAGAATTACACCCAGCATGTTAACAGAGACACTAAAAGCTAGAAGGCCATGGAAAGATATCATGCAGACCCTAAGAGACCACAGATGTTAGCCCAAACTCAGACTACACTACCCACCAAAACTTTCAGTTACCTAGAAACCAAGATATATTATGACAAAACTAAATTAAACAGTATCTTTCACTAACTGATCCCTACAGAGGATACTAGAAGAAAAATTCCAACCCAATGAGGCTGACTACACCCAGGAAAACACAAAAATATAAATTTCACATCACTAAAACCCATAGAAGAAAACACACACACGCACACATGCACACTACTACTACTACTACTACTACTACTACTACTACTACTATTACTACTACTACTACCAACAACAACAACATCAAAATAACAGGAATTATCAATCATTGGTCATGAATATCTGTCAACATCAATGGACTCAATTCTCCAGGAAAAAGACAAATACTAACAAAATAGGTGCACAAACAGAATCCATTACCCTCCTTTACAAAAGAACCCATCTCTGTAGAAAAGGTCGAGATGACCTCAGAGTAAAGTCCTAGAAAAAGTTTTTCTGAGAAAATGGACTGAAGAAACAAGCTAGAGTAGCCTTCTAATATCTAATAAAATAAGACTTTCAATCAAAAGTAATAAAAAGAGACATGAAAGAACACTTCATACATATCAAAGGAAAAATACACCAAGAGGACATCTCAATTCTGAACATCTATGAACAAATGCAAGGGCACCTGTAAGTTTATTTTTTTTCAGATAAAATTTCCTTTTCATGATCTTTCTTAAACCCTTTAACCTACCTCCTCCAGAGGTAGAGGAAAGAAAAAGATACTGGGGAAGTGGATCTGTTTTGAAATGGTTCTTTGGATCAAATCCCATTATTGTTGTTAGGAAATCAACAGTTCAGTTCACAGGTCAGCAGTGGCAGCTTAATCCACTTGTAAACATTTCATGGATAGAGCAGCAGTCCAATTCAGTGGTGATAGTGTTGGGATATTGGCACCACTGGCACTACCTAGCAGGAACAGCTAGACCCCAGCAGGATTAGAACAATTCTCCATGAGAGATCAGTAGGAACACCAGGAGAAGTTCTTTGCTGTGCCTCTTAGTGAAGTGAAGATCAGCGAAGAGGAGAAACCAACAAGCATTGCTCAGCTAGCTCTATAAGCAAGCCTAGCCTAGCCTAGCCTCCTTCTCTGCCTGTGGAGTCCTATTTATACTCCTTCCAAACATCATGTGTCCTCCACAGGTCTTGCCTCACCAGGGGTCTTGTCTCAGCATGTGAGTCTGTCTCAGCTTACATCACTTCCGCCAATCAGCCTGAGTCCACTGAAGTAGCAAAGAAGCCACAGCACATCACCAGAAGGTTTTGTGGTGAATTTCTCTTTATGGAATTCTGAAAAAAAGGAGTTTAATAACTCAATGTTAGGTGGACTAATACATGTGTGTTATTAGTGAAGAATCCATTATCACATGTCCTTTTGTGTGCTTGCTTTAGCAGAACATCCTTTCACCAGTGTCTGCTTCAGTGAAATGTTTCTTCACTTCTTTTCCTCAGTCAAACACCATCTTACAAAACTGACTTTCTAAAGAACACTTACATTTCCACATCAGGCACCCACATTCCAAAAAGAAACATTATTAAAGTTAAGTCACTTAAAACACACATTGAACCCACTAGTGGGAGACTGTAACCCCTCAGTTTCATCAATGGACAGGTCATCTAGAGAGAAACTAAATAGAGAAATAATTAAACTAACAGAGACTGTGATTCAAATGAACCTAACAGATATCTGTAGAACATTTCACTAAAACACAAGAGAATATAACTTCTCAGCACTTCATGGAACCTTCTCCAAAGTTGACCATTTAATTGGTCATAAAGGAGGCATCAGCAGACACAAGAAGACAGAAATAACTCCTTGTATCTTATTAGATCACCATGGATCTAATAAAGTTCAATTGGACTTCTACAATAACAGAAGCAACAGAAAGCCTACATTCTCATAGAAACTGGACTCATTACTGGGTCAGGGAAGAAATAAAGAAATTAAAGACTTTCTAGAACTCAGTGAAAATGAGGGCATGACATACACAAATTTATGGGACACAATGAAAGCACTGCTAAGTGGAAAGTTCATGTTACTGAGTGCCTTCATAATTAAACTGGAGAGATCTCATACTAACAAATTAAAAGTATACCTGGAAGCATTAGAAACAAACAAAGAAACAAATACACCCAAGAGGAGTAGATGGCAGGAAATTGGCAAACTCGGGGCTGAAATCAATGAATCAGAAAGAAAGAGAATAATACAAAGAATCAATGAAACCAAGAGCTGGTTCTTTGAGAAAATGAAAATGTAGAGCCATCCATTGAACTGAGTACACGGTCACCAATGAAGGAGTTAGAGAAAGGACCTATGGAGCTGAAGGGCTTGCAGCCCCTTAGGACGAACAACAATATGGAACTAACTAGTACCCTCAGAGCTCCCAGGGACACAGCCACCAACCAAGGACTATACATGGTGGGACTGATTGTTCTGGCAGCATAACGTATAGTAGAGGATTGCAAATTCGATCATCAATAGAAAGAGAGGACCTCGGCCCAGTGAAGGTTCTGTGCCCCTGTGTAGGGGAATGCCAGGGCCAATAAGTGGGAGAGGGTGGGGTGGCAGGCATGGGGAGGGGGGAGGCAACAGGGGTTTGTTCTTGTTGTTTTTGTTTGTTTGTTTGTTTGGTTTTTGGAGGGGAAACTGGGAAAGGAGAAATTTACATGTAAATAAAGAAAATACCTAATTAAAAAAAAATTAGAAAAAAAATGTAGAAAAACCTTTACCCAAACTAACAAAAAGGCAGAGAGATGGTGCCCAAATTAACACAGTCAGAAATGAAAAAAGAAACATAACAACGGACACTGAGGAAATCCAATGTGTCTTTAGGTCTTACTTCAAAAGCCTATTCTCCACAAAATTAGAAAATCTAAGAGAAATGGATGATTTTCTAGACAAATATCATTTACCAAAACTAAATCAAGATCAGGCTGATAACCTAAATTATTCTTAAGGAAATGGAAGCAGTCATTAAGTCTCCCAACCAAAAAGAGCCCAGGGTCAAATGCTTTTAGAGCAGAATTCTACCAGAATTTCACAAAAAGAACAAATACTCCTCAAGCTATTCCACAAAATAGAAACAGAATAAACATTGCCAAACTCATTCTATAAGCCCATAGTCACCCTGATACCTAAAAAACACAAAGATTCAACAAAGAAAATGAATTTCAGACCAATTTCCTTCATGAACACTGATGCAAAAACTACTCAATAAAATATTTGCAAACCAAATTCAAGAATACGTCAAAGACATCATCCACCATGATCAAGTAGGCGTCATTCTAAGAATTCGGGGGTGGTTCAATAAATGAAAATTCATCAATGTAATCCACAATATAAACAAAGACATCAAAGATCTCAATGTAAAATCAGTTACACTAAATTTAATAGAATAGAAAGTCAGGAATAGTCTTGAACTCATTGGTATAGGACACAACTTCCTGAACAGACCACCTATGGCTCAGGCTCTAAGATCAACAAATAATAAATGGAATCTCAAGCAACTGTAAAGCTTCTGAAGTCAAAGGATACCATCAATAGGACAAAATGAGAGCCTACAGATTGGGAAAGTATGTTCATGAACCATATATCTGACAGAGGGCTAATCTTGAAAATATATAAAGAATTCAACAAGTTAGACACCAACAATCCAAATAACCCAGTTTCTAAATGGGATACAGAGCTAAACAGAGAATTCTCAACAGAGGAATCTTGCATGGCTGAGAAGCACTTAAAGAAATGTTCCATATCCTTTGTCATCATGGAATGCAAATCAAAAGGACTATGAGATTCCGCCTTACACCTATCAGAATGGCTAAATTCAAATCTTGAGGAACAGCACATGCTACTGAAGAAGTAAAGCAAAGAGAATAATCCTCCATTACTGATAGGAATGCAAATTTGTACAACTACTCTGTCAGTCAATTTGGCAGATTTTCAGGAAATTGGGAATAGTTCTATTTCAAGATCCAGCTATTCCACTCCTGGGCATAAAACCAAAAGATTCTCCACCAACCTTCAGGGACACTTTCTCAACTAGGTCACAGCAGCTTTATTCATAAACCTCAAGAAACTGGAAACAACCTAGATATCCCCTTAACTGAAGAATGTATTAAGAAAGTGTGGTACATATACACAGTGGAGTAACACTCAACTATTAAAAGCAAGGAGTTCATGAATTTTATAGGTAAATGAATGAAACTATAAAATACCATCCTGACTGAAGTAACCCAGACCCAAAAGGTGCCGTGGACCGGGGTTCATTGCGGGGACCCCAACTTCCACGGGATGAGAGTTCTGGTCAGGTGGGCAAATAAGTTGGTGGATGACAAACAGACTTGACACAAGGGTGTGTTAAATCTGAATGTATTTCTTAAAAATGGCATCAGACTTTTACAGTCATTGCAAAAGAGAAATGATAAATGTAGCAGCTTAGTAATTAAGGTACACCTGTGGCCACCTGAAACACACTGAGTCTAAAGCAGCAGCCATCTCTTCTGGATAGGTGCTGCATCCCCTGGGCCCAAGTACTCTGGGCCCGGGGGACTGCAGACTGCATGTATCTTAAGTTCTAGTTCATCTAAGTTCTAGTGCAAGTCCAAGAGAGTCCGAGTTTAAGAGAGTCTAAGAGCGAGTCCAAATCCAAGAGAGAGTCCAAGAGAGAGCACAAAGTGAAAAGCAAGCTTATATGGCATATAGGAAACAAGTCGAATGACAAGAGTCACGTAGATGGGCGGGGGGTTACAGCAAGGGGCACAAGACTGAGGTCACGTAGTCAGGTGACCGCTGTACAAGGTTGGTAGAATCAGGTAGCCAGGTGTGAAGCAGGCGGAAGAGAGCAATGGTGCCCTCCCCACTGGGGCTAATTTAGTATTCTTACCCTAATTCCCTGATTCTGCTAAAGGCAAAGACTAGGATAGTCCAATCTGGCATTTCCTGCTAATTCTCTGGGTCTCGATGGAGGGAAGCAGCTGGAACTTCCGACCTAACAGTTCTAGCTAATGTCCTTGAGTTTTTAGTATGTAAAACAGTTCTGACTGTTGTGGGGCTGCCCTAAGGAATGAGGAATGAGCTTGACCTCTGTTGCTAACTCTGAGGACAAAACCTGTCTGACAGGCAGATTCCTAGAGAGAAATTCCAAGCTAAGGATGGCTTAGAATTGAATTAGGATATATTGGAGACATCGTGCTGGCCAGGAAACAAGCCCAATCTTAGTTATTAACGAATCATTTCTTGGGGTACTTTTATGCCTAAATAAGAGGGCATGATGACGATTGGAAAGACTGATCTGGAACACGTCTGAGTTGGGAGATGCCAGCGACTGTCTTGAATACCCAGGAGTCACAGGAACCCTTTTGGGTCCTTAACAACTCTCATCATTAATCAGGCTTTTACCCCCGATAATTTGGATATGACTGGTGTAGACGAGTGTGCGTGGCAAAAAGGATATGCATGGTATGTACTCACTGAAAAGTGGATATTAGCTCAAATCATAGGATAGCCATGCTATAATCCATACACCCCAAAAAGCCAGATAACAAAGAGGACACAAGGGAAGATGGTTGAATCTTTCTTATAAAGGGAAATAGATATGGGAGGTGAATGGAAGGAGAAAACTGGGTTTGAGAGGGGATAGGGGTGGGAGCAGGATGGTAGAGTGGTGACAGGTGTAGGGAGAGTATGGGAGAGAGAACTGAAGTAGGTAACAGGTAAGCAGAGGCAATCTTTAGGGTGTGCCAGAAACCTGGGATTGGAGGATGTTGCAGGGACTCTGCTGGGGTGGGGGGTCTTGGAGGGGAGATGACTCTAGCTGAGACTCCTAGCAGAAGGGGATATGGAATCTGAAACAGCAACTTCCTGTAGCCAAGCAAGACTCCCATGGAGGGATAAGGACAGCAACTCACCCACAAAACCTTCAACCCAAAATATGCCAGGCCTACAAGATGTGCAGGGACAAAGTCAGAGCAGAGACTGAGAAAATAGCCAACCAATAACTGCCCCAAAGTGAGACCCATCCCATGAGCATGAACCAATCCCTGAAACTATTAATGATGCTTGCAGATAGGAGCCTAGCATAACTGTCCTCTGACAGGCTCCACCCAGCAGCCAATGGAAAGAGATACAGAAACCCACAGCTAAACATTAGATGGAGCCCAGGGAGAGTTATGGAAGAGTTGGGAAAAAGACCAACAGACTAACTTTAGACCCTTTGAGGCTCCCAGAGACTGAACCATTAACCAAAGAAAGAGAATGGGCTGGACTTAGGTCCCCTACACATATCTAACAGATATGCAGCTTGGTCTTCATGAGAGTCCTTCAATTACTGGAGACATAGTTGTCCATGAATCTGTTGCTTACCTGCCTGTGGATCTCATTCACCTAATTGGGCTACTTGTATGCCTCAGTCGGAGAGGATGTGCCTAGTCCTAAAATGACTTGATATGGTGTGGGGAGTATCTGCATGAGGAGGTACTAGGAGCATGGGGGGGGGGGGGGGGGGGGGGTGGGTAGAGCTGGTATTTGATATATGAAGTGAATGAATAAATTAATTAATTGATAAAAGTACTGTCACTCCATTAGAGTTAACAATTTCTCAAGACTTATGAGACAGACTTCAAAAAAGATTGCCCAAGTCCCTCCAATCAGGAGACAGAAACTTAGAGAAAACATCCATTATGAGACAGTTTTATAGACTAAAGCTCCACTACCCCAAGTCACTGATGTATGGTAAAACAGATCCTAAGGGGAAATGAGCCCATTTTATTCTAGGGATTGGCATTCAGCTTTATGTACCTTTAATATAACACCTTTTCCCTCAGAATCCAACAGCATACCAAGACAGAGAAAATCATCATCATTGTCACTAAAATGATCCAGTGGGAGTAAAACTCATTTGTCACTTCTTACTGGTCACTATTTTAAATGATTATTTGTAACTCCATCTCAGCTACTTTGAAGAAGACATTTCCCTATTTTTCATAAGCCATGATATTCTAGATATGTTTTTAAACTATTTTACATGATATGGATAAAAGAACCACTTCATTTCAAGCATTCTTCCATTATTTGATTTGCTTTTTTTTCAGCTTTATAACCATATTCTCATGAGTGCTGCCTCTTTGTTCTGTTAGCCTAGCATCATTGGTGCAGATAATAACTATGGTATGATGTCATCTTTGAATCTCCTGATGTAAGTTAACATTTCTAATTTATTTAACTACTTTTTTTTCTTCCCTTCTTACTGTTAAATATTAGTGACTTTTTTAATTATAGTTTTAATATAGAGTCCTCAACTTTACAGTAGATTATAAGTTTGTTAAAGACAAGAATATCACCTCTATTGTCTTGTTACATTAGCGAGGCATAGTATAGTGACTTGATGTTTATAACTTGGAACAAAATCCATGTATTTATTGAATACATGAATGAATTTCCTGGATATACAGATTTTAGGGATTGACTTTACTGAATGTTCCTGTTAGAGGATTATTCCTGCAGTATTTTAAAGAGTCAATATAGGAAATATAAGTCTACTTATTCTAGTTACAATTCACCATTTCTGAGAACAAAGTACATTAGTGCTTCCATTCCATTTCTATATAACTATAAAAATTGATTTCCCTTTCTGAGGAGGTAAATAACTGGAATGAACATCTGCTCCCAAGGAACATCAAATACAGACCTCCTGCTGTCTGAATAAACATGAGAAATGAAATGCAGAAAGCCAGCACCCTAGACTTTGGCTCCAGCTCTGTTAGAAGCGAACTTTGAAATTTGGATATTTTCGTGGGTTTGTTTTGCTCTTGTTTTTTTTTTTTTTCCTGTATTTTTAAGACCAGAAAAAACAATATCCTAAAAGTCAAAATGGGTTGCAGATAGCAAATAGTTATCCAGTTTTGTAAGTACTTATTATTGTACTCAAGCAAAGTGTGGCAGGGTACTGTGTTCCACACAATATACAAAGCAGCAAACTTATTCTTGGTTATCTAATGCCCAGTGGTATTACAAAGTAAGGAATGCTTTATCATCAACAAAGAAATCATAGCCCAATCATATCTCTTCTTAAAATATCACATTTTTTCCTGAAGAAATCAAACTTCAGTTTTAAGGTATTTTTTTTGAAAGATTGCTAACTTTAAATATATGCTTGTTATATCGAACTAAGGTGAAGAAAGAATGGAAATTTCAGGTATATTTACTGATAAATGTTAAGATTGAAGTGCTACTGATTCTCAGTGGACATTTGCCCAAACATCATACAAAACACAGACTAGGTATAAACAAAGAATCTAAACTAAAAAAAAGATCCTCCACTATTAACTTTAAAGATCTTTAAGTAATTCTGTCACAGCTTGAGGCCATTTAAAATGTGCTATTTGTCAGGATGATGAAAAGCTCCTGAGATCACGAACTTATTCAGGAAATGCCTGAGAGTCTCCACCCAGCCATTGTGCAAGTTCCAGGAGAGGAAGTGCTGCAGAACTGTAAAGTGATGTGCATATCAGTTGTGGCAGGACCCTGAGTGTTATTTATGCATTTTACCGTTCATCCAAGCACTTTCTATCCATGCTTCACTGAACTCCCATTTAAAATAAAAACCTACTACACAGTTTTGTTTCAAGCTGAATTTACACATAACTGAAGCAAATGAAATTTTGTATTTTATATACAAAGATTTTTATAGCTACAAGTATTATAAAGATGTACACCCAAAAAAAAATCTTCTTATCCCATTTTTCTTTCTATTTAATTGAAAATAATTTTTACACACTATATTCTGATCATGGTTATTCCTCCCTCATCACTTCTCAAACCATTCCACCTACCCTCCCATCCAAATTCATGCCTTCTTGCTGTCTTTCTTTAGAAAATAAACAAATAAATAGAAAAACAAACAAAAATAGAAAAAAGGAGAAAAGACATGAGGACACACACACACACACACACAAAGACGCACACACACACAAAGATATACACACTCAGAGAAACCATAAAAACATAAAACGTAATATATGAACAACAACAACATAAACACCAGGATGTATGAAAAAAGCCAAAATAAATCATTATGAGGCAAATAACAACAAAGAAATCTCCTCCGAAAGCGCCCCAGAATTCGTCTTGAGTTGGCTGTCTGTTGCTGGGTGCCCTTCAACGTGGTTTGTGTATTCAGGGAGACTCAGTTGAAGGGAACTAATTTTTTCCTTTGCGAGCAACTGTCAATTAGAGATAGCTCCATACTTAGGGAGCTCTCCCCTCTTAGTTCTGGGAGCTGATATGGCTTAGACTTGGGCAGGCCCTGTGCATGCTTTCACTGTGAGTTCATATGTATGTGAGTGTCATTTTATGTGGGGAGCATTGTTTCTGTATTGTCTTCCACCCCCTCTGGCTCTCTTACAATCATGCTGCTTCCACATCTCCAAAGTTTCAGAACCCTGAGAGGAGGGATTTGGAGACTTCTCTCTCTCTCTCTCTCTCTCTCTCTCTCTCTCTCTCTCTCTCTCT